>VWZO01014398.1:0-188463 GCA_013396975.1 Bucco capensis
CCTAACGGGCTGGAGGAGTCGGGCGGGCGGGCTGCTGTCGCGCGCGGGACGGAGCAGGAGCAGAGCAGTTTGGTCCGATCCGATCCAGTTCGGCCCGGTTCAGTCTGGTCTGGTGTGGTGCGGAGCAGAGCAGTCCGGTCCCAGGCAAGCACAGACCCCGCGCCCAGCTCGCCCCGCACCTGCCGTCCCTTATGCGCAGTTCGCGGTACAGCGCTGCCGCGGAGGAGCCCTAAGCAAAGTCAAGCCCCCGCCGACCGCCCGGGGAGCTGCTGGCGGCTATGGAGGGGGTAGCAGGCATCGAGCCGCCCGGAGGCAACATGAGCACCAACCAGAGCGCGGCCGACCCCATGGTGTCGCGGGACGTGTGGGTGGTGGGCATGGGGATCCTCATGTCGGTGATTGTGCTGGCCATTGTCTTTGGCAATGTGCTAGTGATCACTGCCATCGCCCGATTCCAGCGCCTGCAGACGGTCACCAACTACTTCATCACCTCGCTGGCCTGCGCTGACCTGGTTATGGGGCTGACCGTGGTGCCTTTCGGCGCCAGCCACATCATCATGGAGATGTGGACATTTGGGAACTTCTGGTGTGAGTTCTGGACCTCTTTGGATGTACTCTGCGTGACAGCCAGCATTGAGACCCTCTGTGTCATTGCTGTGGACCGGTACTTCGCCATCACCTCCCCTTTCAAGTACCAGAGTCTGCTGACCAAGAGCAAGGCACGTGTGGTCATCCTCGTGGTGTGGGTGGTCTCAGTCCTCACCTCCTTCTTGCCCATCCAAATGCACTGGTACCGGGCAGACCGCGACGAGGCCATCCTGTGCTATGAGGAGGACACGTGTTGCGACTTCTTCACCAACCAAGCCTATGCCATTGCCTCCTCCATCATCTCCTTCTACCTACCGCTTGTGGTTATGGTGTTTGTGTATGCCAGGGTCTTCCAGGTGGCAAAGAAGCAGTTGCAGAAGATAGACAGGTGTGAGGGAAGGTTTCACACCCAGAACAAGGAGCAGGAGCAGAAAGGGGGAGCAGGAAACCGCCGTTCTTCCAAGTTCTTCTTGAAGGAACACAAGGCTCTCAAGACACTGGGCATCATCATGGGCACCTTCACACTGTGCTGGCTGCCCTTCTTCATCGTCAACATCGTGCATGTCATCCAGGACGACATCATACCCAAGTACGTGTACATCCTCTTGAACTGGCTGGGCTATGTCAACTCTGCCTTCAACCCTCTGATCTACTGCCGTAGCCCAGACTTCAGGTATGCCTTCCAGGAGCTCCTGTGCCTCCGCAGGTCTGCCTTGAAAATGTATGCCAATGGCTACTCAAACAGCAATGGCAAGAGCGACTACAATGAGGAGGACAACTGCTACCCCCTGGCATCGGATAAAACCTGCGAGCTGCTCTGTGAAGAGGGTTCCTTCCCTCACCCTGAGAACTTTTTGCGCTGCAAAGGTACTGTGCCAAGCGGGTAGCTTTGAGGCGTGGTGGGCTGTGGTGTGGCACATGTTGGCTATGAAGAGGAGCCTGTTCCTCTCAGGAGAAACAACCCCCCTACTGATAATAATGATAATGAACCTCTTCTAGAGCATACCTAAAATCTAACAGCTGTAAGAAACCCAAAACTCTTCAGACCTTCTGCAGACAGACAGACAGGGGTTTGTCCCAGGCTGGCTCGGGTGGGCTGCTCACGGTTTGCTGTTCAGGGACATGACCGTGGGTCGCTGGGCTGGGCAGGGCTGGGAGGGGATGGATTTAAAGTTGTGCTGAAAACTCGTCCGCGGAAGAACTTCCGGGCCGTGGCCAGCATTGAACTAGCTCATGACCTTTCTGTAGGGCCAGCGGCAGCTGCGGGAGGGGGGTTGGGGCTTACCCTCCCGCCCCGGCTCAGCACTGGGCGCCCCGCGGGAGCCTTCTCGATTCCCTTCTCGTAACCGAGACAGTGGACGTGGGACACCCCTTGGGCAGTGGTTCCAGTGTGGTCCAGCCCAGGGGACTGTGCGGAGGTGGCACCCTGAGATGGACTCCCGAGGAAACGATGCTGGGAGAGGCTCGGTGGGGCTGTGTCGGACACGCGGCTGTTACTATCAGCGGGACGGTTCGAACAGTGCGCAGAAACAAAAGATGTCTTTTCTGCCAAGTGCTGTAGGACTTTCTGTTAAAATATTAATAATAGAAATTAATGGGACTGTTTTCCCAGAATGTGAGACTGTGACTCGGGAATGCTGTGCTGGGAAGTGGGGTGAAATGCTTCTACAACCACAGACCAGCCTTTTGTTGAGGCTCTAAACCAGAGATTTCAGCACCCGGTTCGGTTAACTACGAGTCTCAAGTGACAGTGAGCCCGAGGGGTGGGAAGGAGGAAGGTGTTCGTGTTCTGTGGCGGAGCTTCGGCCGCGGGACGGCTGTAGGTTGGCTGAGTTGTTTGGTCGCTGAGGGCTTTTTTGACCCTCGTTCCTAGGTTGCAGGAGCTGGCGGCGGGCGCGCAGGGCTGTCAAGGGGCGGTGGACACGGGCGGGCAGGTGTGGGCTGTGGGACGGGGACAGCACTGCTGCCGAGGGCTTGCTCTCTGGAAGTCCCTAGCTAGAGGGAAGCAGCGGTCGAGGTGGGAAATTGAGCTCCCTCCCCGTGGCCTTCACCCGCGGCTCCTGGGTGAAAGGCTGGACCCCGGTGCCAGAAGGATGTGTAACTCCGAGATCTTTTCAGAAACACTCCTTTGGGTGGAAACGGTGCTCACGGGACCTGCCGGTGCTCCATGGGGGGATGCGAAGGCACTGCGTGTGCGCCGGCTCTTCTCCTCCCCGCACATTTCCACGCACCTGCCCTGCACCTCGGGGGTTCTGCTTGCGCCGACGTGCCGTGGTCAGTTTGGGGTTCGGTGGGTCCCCGGCAGAGCTGGCTTTGCCCATCAGTGGGATGACCCGGAGTTGAGTACCGCCTGCTGCAGGCGGCAGAGCGGGTTTGGCGCAGCGCTGCAAGGAAGCTGGGGAGGTCAGAGGCTGGGCGGGGGGGGGCGGATAAGTGTTTCTGGCAGCCCACACCTCTTTACAGTCCTCTTGTGGCCCCGGCTGTCATGGATGCTCTGAGAAGGACTTGCCCCAAGCGCTGGTACCGAAAGGAGCAGCCCCAGGAAGCACGGAAGGGAAAAGCCCCTGGAATCGTGGTGTAGGGCGAGGAGGGGGATTGCTGCTGGTCTCTGCTGCGGCTGCTACCAGGTGCGGGGCAGCGACAAACTGCTCGAGCTCTAATTCTAAAGCCCCATCTGGCTTTTGGGGGCCTAGGATCTGGAAACTCATGGTGCTCCCAACTCTCTTTCCCAAGGCAATCCTGATCATGCTTGGAAAGGGTGCTGGGAAGGAGGAACAGCTGTAAGAGCCTTCTCCTCCTCTAGTCCTGTGACGGGTGCTGGCTCAGCTCCACTTGCAGCCTTTACAGCTCAGCACTACAGCAGAGGCAGGGAATGTGCCCGAAAGCCCTTTCCTCCTGCTTCTTGCTGACAGCTTTGGTGTCTGTGCCTGTCAGTGTCCTCACCCTCTGCCTTGGTAGGGTTATCAACAGTGCCCAAAGGCTTTTGAGTATGAGCAAAGGCAAAGGAGAGGTGTGAGGGCATGAAGAGGTGTGATGGCGTGGTGTGGTGTGTGAGGCCCCAGGTCGGCAAAAATGCTAGCTCCTGAGATAAACATTAACAGGCTGTCCGAGCAAGTGGAGACCCAGCGCAGGACAAGGACCAGCAGTCAGGTGCTATTTGCTTCATACTGCACAAGGACTGAAATGAGAGAGGGCAGTGTGCTGTGGAGTCAGTGTAGGTAGACATGCTCAGGCTAGGGATGCACTGAGGCTCGGTGTGGGCCATGATTATTATGTAGTATTCAGAGGGAAATGAAAATTACCCTTTTGATTGTAGCGATCGATATCTCTGGTGTTTTATCTCCTGCGGTTTTAATCTTGCGGTATTTTGCAATGCCCAGGGGCAGCGTAGGTTAGCAGGTAGCAAGGGCACAGAGGGAGGAGGTGTCCCACAACAATAACTAGCTCCTGACTAGGGGTCGGGCCAGCTTCCAGTGGGCTCAGCAGCCAAATTCCCACTGGCTTTGGGACAACCGCCTCCAGCACAAAGAAATCCTGTGTCCACATTTCAGTTTCTGTTTGTATATTTACTGTTATTAATTATTTGTATTTCAGTAGCACATTGTGGACCAGGGCTTTGTCGTCCAAATAATTGCTCTGCTGGTTTTGACTGGGTGTGTTCATACTTCAGATGTTGTGGCTGCATGTAGCCAAAGCTGTGAGATGAGCAACTGGCTTACTGCAGAACCACCACAGTATCCTGAGTACATGGATGTGGGAGGGACCAGGGACATTGAGCTTTTTGCAGTGGGCAGTTGACCTCAGTACTGCACTGCTCAACTACAGTGTTAGGAGGCTTCAGGCTTGCAGTGAAGCTAAGTGGTGAAGAATGGATTTCTTTCCTCTAAGGCAACATTAGTAAAACTGGTGAAATATGAACTGCGTCATTCTGGGGGCAGCTGGAATTGCAACAGGGAAACACTGGAGGAGAAAATACTGTGGCACCACCAAAGCCAAACCAACAAACCTTTCCTGTTCCATGGCTGAAGAAAAGCTGGCTAAAGGAATCCTTTGGCCTCTTATATTTTATAATGAGAAGATAGTTTTATAGATACATACTATCCATTAAAAATGGAGCACTGAAGTTGGGACGTTAGCTGCTTAAATTGGTTTTAAGGTACTTAGGGTTTTACACTAGCAGAGAGTTGGCTTGGGTTAAATATATCTGATAAAACACACAACAGTGACTTCAGCTGAGGAAAATCACTGTAACAAAATACCAAATTCTTGCTGCAAACAGAGCAGGCTACCTCCTGTGCTACTAGTGGGTACCTTATGCCACTGCCACAAAGGTGGACAGAGCACAGGTTGGATACTGTCCACCCCTGGTGTCAATGTGTACAGCTACTGGAGCTTTGCAGTACATTCCACGCTAATTCAAGTTTTAGTCAAAATGAGTGTCACAAATTCAGCATCTGTGTTGTTGCAAAATGCTGTCGTCGCTGTAGGTCTTCCTTGTGATTTGGGCAGCTGTAGTTTCCACATCAGGGGCTGTCTTTGCCTTGTCTTCCAAAACAGGCAGAGTATCTAGACCTGCTGAATTATATCAGTCCCTTGCCTCTTGGGACCATTCCTGGAGAGCTTTTGCTTTCTGGGAAGCCAGGCCTTGAAATACAACCTCCTGCTTGCTCTGGCACTGGGGAGGTGTGGAAGTGTAAGGGGAGCTGGCAGAGGGGATGGTATCTGGGTGTAGATTCCCCACCTGAGAGCACAACTTGAACATCTCTTGAGGACTGGCTGTTGCCAAAGCACCTCATATCCTGAATCGTTCAGGAGTTCCTAATGTGTGGTGTAGCCCATCAGTGCATGTCGCATTGCTGTGGGGTGTCAGGGTGGGCACAGGGAGCCCTGCTGTGCCTGCCCATAGAGCCAAGTCCACACCTTGTGGCCTTCCCTGTGGGTCAGGTAAGGTGAATCTCCTGCCTAAGGACACTGCTAGACACTTGTTACCAAATGCACCCAAACATTTGAAAATAGGCCAGGGATTAGTAGTGAAGAAAGGAAAGCCTGGCTTCTGTGGAGAGAGAGTGGATGTATAAGCAGGCACACAGCATGCTCTTCAGCTCTCCCACGTCACAGCTGCTGGGCTTTTCAAAGGGCTTATTTATGTATTTATTTACTATAAGGGGCATGTTTTTGCTATAGAGGGGAGGGTATTGACAGGGCTGGCTAGAAGTAAACAGCTGACTGCAATCTATCCCCAGCATTTCTTGCCCTTCTGGTATTATAATGCTCCTGCTGCCAGGAGTCTCAAAACGCCTGCACTGGCCAAGGGAAGGGCTTTTGTCTCCATCCCTGTGCCAGTCCTCTGCCTCCGAATGTTTGTTTTCACTGGTATAAATTCATTTCCCAAGAAGATGGGTTTATGAGCACATTCATTCCTCTGGCAGGAGGGAGGATGGCCTGTCTTGCATATTCCCTTCTCTGCTTTCTGTCAGCAGATAAAGTGCTGTCCCTCTAAAAGCAGCAGGGAAGCAAAGGTTCCCTGACCAGCCACAGCACTGTTTGACTGTGTCCCTGGGCAGTGAGGATGAAACAGAGCTGGTGAGGGTGCCTGCTAGTCTGCTCACTAGCATCACCCCAATATTTCTCCTTCCAAGCTGCCTCTACAGAAGATGAATCACCTTGTACCTTGGCTGACCCACATCTGTTGCTAACTTGTAAGAACAATGTCAGTGTGTGTGCTTCAGTTTTGCAATGTGCACGGTACCCAGGGTGGTTGTCAAGGTTTAGATGAGCAAGGGCTATTTTGAAAAGCCATTCTGGACTTGGGTGTTGTTCACAGCATAGAGGTGGTGTGACCCCAGGCTCCCTGAGACTAGTATTTTGCAAGGATTAAGGTTCCTTTCATTACTGTTTTTACACTTGTTCTTGGTTTCTCAGGTGCACGAGTAGGAACACAGACACTCTTTGGTATCTCCTCCCTCTGCAACAAAGTCTCTTTGAACCTAGCAGCCTAAGAATGTCTTCCCCTTATTATTCTTCTATTGGAGCTGTTTTGAAAGCAAGCATTAGTCCTAACCTTCCTTCCTAGGTGCAAAGAGAACATTTTGCAATGAACACATATCCCAGGCTCTGAGGACACCATCGTTTGGCAGCTGGGGTAGCTACACCCTCTTTTCAGGGGCATTCTTGTAGAGTTATGTGCTGTGTGGGGCACCCATGGGAACCTGTAGGTGCTTTTTGTCATGTTACAGAATAGGGCAGCAATGTTTTCCCTAGGAGTGCCTCTTGGGAGATGCACTAGCTGTTCCTCAAGGGTCCAAGCTGCAGCTAGTGGCACAGGCAGATCCTGTAACACAACTGCTCCCTCTTGCATCCTTGATCAAAGGACTGAAGCTCATATTTGCCTGCCACAGAACAAAGTACAACGAGCTTGGTCAGGAGCACAGAGGCTTCTCAGGGGTCTTAGTGACACAGTGTGGGTCTAGACAGAGCAGCACATGCTCAAAACTAGAGTTTACACAGAACTTGGAAGGAGGTTATCTCTCCTGTTAAGTGTTGTAAGAGCAGGACACAACCATGATTCCCCTGTATTTGGCAGTGGTTATCTGCTGGAATTGCTGTGTGTAAGGGTGCTGAATCAAGCAGAGTATTTTAGGGGGCATTGAGCCTTTACAAACTTCCTTTGTCATGAAAAAAGTGGATTTGGTGCTTCTCCATGCATGCAATGTGAGTTTTTTTTCCTGTTTTCTCACCCTCCCAATGGCAGGAGCATACAACTGAGTTTCTGTCCATTATTTTTGCTGGTGCCAGTGGATTGGGAAATATTTGCTTGTTTACTGTCCTTGGTAAGGTCATTTTTGCACAAGTAAATATATATTTTTATCTCCATTACCTATATACAATATATAGATCTGTATATAAACGAGGGAATCTAAAGGTGTTTTATTGTGCTAGACAGAGAAATATATAGGTGACAATCCGTGTGTTCAAAAGTTTGAGTGTTTGTTGCAGGTCTTATCGATGGACATTTTGTTTAAATAAAGAATATTTATGGTATGGTGGTAGTCAAATGTCCTTGCTGAGAGCTGTTTTGCTGGCTGTGTTTCCCCCATACTCTCCAAGGCTCTTCCAGTGAATCCTCCATGGCTCATTAAAAAACCCCACCAACTGAATGGCCTGGTGTGGCAGGGAGGCACACAGAGCCTCCTTGAGTGCACAAGAATTTCATTAATTTATGAGCCCTGGAAACAGTGAAGAAGTTGCAGGTGCCCAGTACCTTGCTGTAAAAGGGCTTCTCTGGTTTTCACCTGGTTGGGGTGAAGAAAGAGCATGGTTAATGTCAAGTAGGATCTCAGCCCAGTGTGTTGCAATGATAAGTATTTTGCATTCTTTATGCCACTTAAGACCATGATGCTTTCATCATTATTTTCTTGGCAGCAGAGTCCAATGTGTGCCCTGCACGTTTCCAGCAACAACAGCGGGGAGTCATTGTGCAGCTTGGACAGGGAGGGATTACACCAGGCACTTCCAAAACATGGCAGATGCCCAAATCATAATAATTTATGTGTTTGTAATCTTGTGCTTTCAAGGGATAGAGAGCCCCAGCTAGAAATACAAACTGTTGCTGACTACAGGGGTCCTGAGGAATGAATCAGTCAGACCTTCAGCATCTGTGGAAAGAGCCTCAGCTGCCATCCAGCTCCACCTACCCCTGTTAAAAAAGGACATTCAGACCAGAGAACACTTCACATCCCATCTTGGGAACGGTGCTTGGTCCTAAGAAATGCTTAGAGCCCAGTCCTTGCTTCCCAACATAGTCTGGTGATTGCCCTGAGACTCCCAGCAGCTTCTCCCCGTTTTGGTCCTCCAGCAATGTCAGAGGAAAGGCATTAGGAAACCGCAGCAGCCACTGACAGAGCTACCAGCAGTCTCACAGACATGACTTCATTGCAGGCATAGGCAACAGGGACAATGGTGAGAGGATCTCTCACCGGAGCTAGAGACAGCCTAACACAGCTTCCAACTTGCACCACTTCCTCGGCAGCTCGGGGGTTTCAGGCTCCACTGCTGAGCTCCACTAGTCCTGAGCTCTCAGCCCAGTCCTGAGAAATGCATAAACAGCAAATGGCCTCTGGGAAGGCCCTGCCAAGTCCTTTCTCCCTCATGTAAATATTTTTTTCCTCTTAAGTGTATGCGAGTGTGAAAAATCGCTCCGTAATCTTTTTTTCTCTCTGGCTGAAGGAAATACTTGTTCATCCCTGTGTGGGGACTGCCCTCTTCTTGGTATTTTGCAGACATCAGCCCAAGCAAGAATCACACTGCTGAAAATGTTTATCACCCCCAAAGCCATACTGCCCTTCCTGCTTCCCAAGCCCGCTGTCATCAGATCAAATGGTGTCTGCCACAATGGGTGCCTGTCAGGGCATTGCACTCCTTAGTGGCTGTTGAATGGAGGTCCTATGGGCTGCAGCATGTGGACAGCAAATTGGTTAGGCAGCCTTGAAGAAGCCTTCAAAAACAGTGCAAAATACCCATGGGCTTGCAGGGTCTCTCCTCTAAAGCCTGGAAGTCCCATTGTGTTGTATCGGATTCATGTCTGGAAATGTGTGGCAGTTTTTCCTGTGGCAGAAGCCCTAGATAAGGTTCTTGATGCCTCACGCTTGAAGCAAATGGCTCAGTGGGAAATTGATTTTCCAATACACACTTGGTACAGAAAGGAAGTGTAGCAGAGATAGTAGAAGCATGCAGCAGAGATAGTGGATGCCCCAATTTAGCTGTGTGCAGGGGAGCAGGGTGGAGCATCTGCATAAGTACCTGTTCACTGGAGAATCTGTTCTCACTCTTCAGAAGTTTTCTTACTCTCCATTCACCTTGCCTGGCTCTCCTACATGGGAATGGGTGGAATCAGGCATAGGCTGTCACCCCTCTCTTCCAGCCCTCTGCTTGGGACCTGGAGACCCAGGGAAGGTGCCTTGCAAGGCTCTGTGTAACTTAGCCCAGTTCAAGCAGGACTTTGTTCCACTCAGCTTACCATATATGAAAGATGTTTGTGCAGTAAACCATCAGGTCACAGATTTTCTGCTGAGGTGTGTATTACTCTGTTCCTGTGCTCTCATTGAGCTGGACTGTAGTGCCAGATGTGGTGTTGTAAGCTGGAGGGTAACTCATTAAATCAGTCGTGACAGGGAGTCAGTTAATGCCTTCTTGAAGCAAGCTTATTGTCTAATTGCAGAGATCTTTGGTGCAAAGTGGGAAGGGAAGAGAGATGCTGTCCTGGTTGGGCTGGAGGGATAGGTGTTGCTCAGTGTGACGGTTTTTTCTAGCACAGGTGCAGTCTCTTATCCTGAATGGCATTTTCCTTTGCATTGCAATGAGTGCTGATAGGGACCTGCCTTTCTTCAGGACCAGCCTTTTGAAGTGCTGCTGTGGCTTAGAGACACCTCTCCCCTTGTCTTCTCCTGGCAAGCACAGGTTGTCCTTTTCGGCTTCATGAAAGTGATTTGTGAACTTGCCAGGGTTTTGCACAACAGAGATGGTGACACACTCCCTACCATGGAAGGTGGAGCCCTGAGCAACATCACTGGTTGTGGGGGTGGAGAGGCAATGAAGGCAGGTGTTACCCAAACCTGGAGGTCCTTCTGTCTCCAGCAGAGATACAAATATAGAGATACAGAGTGTAAGTAAGTATATATAGTTATAGATATGGAAGCAGGGAAGGCACTAAACTGGGGGCAAAATCCACAGCTATTTGAGTTGATTCATATCTCCAGCATAGCAGCTGAGAAAAGGGGAGCTGAAGGGGAAGACCCATGGAAGGAAAAAGGAAGAGCAGAACCACAGGAAAATATTTTGTGACTCAAAAGAAGGCCATTCCTTGTAACAGCATGACATGATTTGTTAAGCTCATTTAAAAGCTGGCTGTGTGGTTCCCTGTCTCTCTGGGACTCCCTGCTGCAGAGAAAGACCCTTCTTAAAAGGGGATCCTCAGGGTACCTAATTATAGCATGGAAACCCCTCCAGGAGAGTCATCCAGCTTTGAATGAACATCTCCCTGTCCCCAGCAGCAAAGCAATGTACAGGCTGTTCCTCTGCAATCCCAGCCCCCCCTTTGCAGGGGCCCTGCTGACATTTACTAGCAGACTGTAAGGGACAGTTGTGGGCATCTCTCCCTGACACAGGAGATGATGACACACTGGCTGCCACCATGCTGGGCTGGCAGGGGTAGAAGGAGGCAGGAAAAGGGACAGGTTGCTGGGCTGCTCCAGCTGGGCTGCTCCTCACTTGGTGCTGGGGGAGAGTCAAGTGGTGGAAGGTGAGACCTGCCATGCTGTTCCCAGAAACGAAATGTCAGGGTGCAGAACTGTGGCATGGTTAGCTTCTGAGCTAGAGCCAGTGGTAGTATGGCTGGGGACAAAGGGGCTGTGATTTCTAGGCATGACTTGTAGATGTTGGCTAGGAGACACACATATGGATTGGAGAGGGAGAAAGGATTTTTGGTCTGAAGTGAATCACAGAATCACAGAATCATCACGGTTGGAAAGGACCTTCAAGATCATCAAGTCCAACTGATAGCCCTACACTACTGCTATCCCTAAACTAAGGTTCTGCAGAAGTGCTAGCTAGGGATGTAATGAGCTCTCCCAACCAGTCTGCTATGCCCCCCTGGACCTTAACGGGATCCCAAGAGATGGTGTCAGATTTGCATCTGCTCAGGTTTGGCCTCAGGCTGGTCTCAGTCCAACCCTCCATGCCAGCAGCAAGCCACTGCTGAGCAGCACACTCAGTTTGCTACAGTTAGATGGCAGAGCTTTGGGGATTTGCCTTCCTGATACAATATACCAAGCCAAAGGCTTATAGCACAGTCAGAGTGATTTCAGAGCTATTTTCTTTCTCTGCCTAAGAATTCTCTTTAACACACAAAACTCAGGAGAGGAAAAATGGTGATAAAACTGTTTGGACAGGAGGAACTTTTTTATCATAGGTTTGGATGATGCAGCTTACTGAGTGTCTGTAAGGAGGCTTCCATCAACTCTGCCAATAAAGTCATAAATCCAGTATGGACTGGTGATAAAAATGGAGAGAAAGAGAAGGACTTGAAGGAGAATGGTTGAAGTGACATACAAGACAACTGAAGAACAGAGGCAAAGTGAAATATAGCCCCAGGACACTGTACAAAGATGATGAAGAAACAAATGGGGATAAGAAGAGAGCCCTAGGGGGGACAGTGACTCAAGCACCAGCAGGAAACTCAAGGTGTAAAGCAAGAGGCTGGATCACATGTGGAAGAGAAAGGAGAGGCTGGAAAGAGACTACAGGAGAAAAAACAAGGCTGGAAAATGCCATGACAGCAGGATCTGTGTTTTAGTGCAGGCATCCTGAATGGTGCCTCTTCCCTCCTACATTAGTAGTTCCTTGTCTGCTTTTAACCAGTATGAGTTTGATTTAGCAGATCTGGCAAGAGGAAGGTGACAGGACAAAGGGAGAGGGGACAGTTTCTCAATGATATAAAATGCTGGGGAATCATTGATGAAAGAGCATGGCCATTAGAGAGGCAATGCATGCACAGTTTGTTCCCAGTGTCAGGGGAGTTGTCCAAGGCAAGCAGCCAGACTAATTCATGCTCCCAGAGTAAGGATGATGAGTATTGTTTTATTTTCAAAGATGGTCTCCTCTGCCTTGTGCCATGCTACCATCTGCACTGGGGTTCCAGTTTCAGGAAGAACGAGGGAAAAGCAATCCCAACCAAATTAAAACATTCTGCTTTTACCTGTAGATGGCATCAAATATTTTTGTCTCAAATCATGACTCTTTCCTCCTGCCTGACAGAGCCAGCGCTGGAAGCCTTTCATTCTCCTTGGTTTCTTTTAAGAAAGAGCTCCTGTGATGGGCCAAAATGCTTGTGAGCATCCCCCAAAGCACTACAAATCAAATGACCAAGAAAAGAATCCCTGCCAAAAGGGACTCTTATTTTTTGAATAAAAGCCATAGCTAGGGAGAGGAGTATCTTGATTTGGAAATTGGGGCAGAGATGCTTGGGTAGTGCCTGCTTGTTCTCTGGCTGGCGTTAGCTGGGATTTTTAACTTCCAATGTCCATAAGAGCTGTAAGAATTGGAAAGTGGCTTTTAAAAAGCATTTTTAATGTGTTTTCTGTTAGAAGCCTCCACCTGTAGATAGAGGTGTCCAAGAAAACAGTGATGGACAACAGATGAAAATAGCTTGATGCCATATCTTAATACACCATCTTTATTTCCCTTATTTTCCATCCCTCCCTTCTGGAGCTGAGGCATTTGAGTCTTACAGCCAAGTTCTTTCCTGAAGCATCTTTTTCCTTTTCCTTGTAGAAGACACCAAGACATGCCCATATATTTGGAAAGTCCCCTCCCAATCCTTGGCACAGGACAGGATTATATAAAGAAATAATTCATAATTTCCTCTCGGTCCTCAGGTTCCTTCCTGAGTTGTTGAAGCTTTGTGCAGAGCGATGATTTCCTTCAAAATGAAGATCACCTTTGCTTCCTTCTCAGTGGTGGCTCTGCTGCCTGCCAAAGCACAATGAGGGAGGATGTGGAGCAGACATTTCTGTCATTCTGCAGACACATGCCTTTGCAGTGAGCATGTCTGACAGGTATGGAGGCAGATCAGGATAGCCATTTGTGTGCACAACCATGGCAGTGGTGTTGGTGGTAAGGGGGAGATGCAATTGTGAGGTGCAAGTGGGGAGACAGGGTTTTCCCAGGAGGAGAGCTGTGGGAAAGGGTAAGGTACCTGGATAGCACCAGGGATGCTGCTTGTGCTTTGACATCAGCATCAATGCTAGAAGTTTTGCTACTCTTAATTTGCTTTTTATTGATTATCTTGAGATATCTCCACAATGCAAGATGTGCCAGCTAGAAGCTGTGGTTTGGAAGTGACAAGTCTGTGTAGCTCACCTCTCCTGGTATGTCCATGGTGCACGCTTGTCAGCACAGCGAACGAGCCTGCCTTGCTGTAGCCATGCTAGTCCCAGTGCCTGTGGTTTTATGTGGCTAGTGTCAGTGCCACTTGGCTGAGATGGTTTTGCTGTAAGCAGTTCCAGAGGACGTGCAGAGGGCCCTCAAGACAGTCAGACCTTTTGCAGGAAGATGGGAACTCAGCAGGACTGGGACCTGGGCAGGACACTGGCTGTATTAGGGGTGTAAACATATCCATGGTCCAGATCTGGGCTGGAGTTCTCTTGCTGTGCAAAGCACCTCTGGAATAACGTGGAGATACCCCAAGTCTCTGGTGTCTGTAGCCATCCCTGAAAAGCAGGCTGGGTTATATGGCTGCTGTATACAGAGATTGTGCTGTTACTGAAACACATGACTCGCTAATGCCAAAGTGTTTGTTCAGGCTTTGTACGTAATTCCTCAAGGCCTCAATTCTCTCTGAGGCACAGAAGTTTTTATGTGAAGTGCTTGTTGAGTTGTAGAAAGAAATACAGCCTGAAAATATCACCCTGTTCTATAGTGACAAACATCTACAATGCAGGACCCAGATTCGAAACCAAGATTGCTGAGGTCTGTGCTCTGTGGCCATGACTCATCTCGCATCTTGGTGCCTCAGTGCACTTGCTGGCAAAATCGAGCCTGCCAGGTGTGTGGTGCTGGGAAGGGCAGTGTCTCTGCAAGCAGTGTCTGGGAGTTTGGAGAGAAGATGCTTCACAACTGCCAGATTTTGTCATTTCTTGGCTTCTGCAGCAGGAATCTGAACCTCAACTTGATCCAGTTTCATTTAACAATTAAACCTTTTTATTACTTTGCCAGAGCTTACCTAGCATACTGTGAGGTTGTCTGTAAGACAACTGCCACTAGGTCATGACACTTCACTACCAAGAGGGTGAGAGACCAGGGCTGAGTCACACCCAAAGGATAAGACACAACCCTTTGCACCAAGAAGGCAAGCCTTGCCTAAAAGGAGTAGAAAGCCATTTTGTGTTACATTTTTCAGTTAGTCTTGAGTCATCCTGCCTAATCTAAAAGTGACTGTGTGCCCTGCAAAAGCTTCCTGTTTTCATTAACTCTATGTACATGTTAAATTACCTTATTTCAGCTGATGACAAAAAAGGTTGTGTTTGCAGAGAACATTCTTCCTTCCCCCTGCATCTTGCATGATTCATTCAGGGATGCAGCATTCCTCTGTTGGTGGTACAAAAGCCAGGCTAAGAAAGCAGTGGCATCATGAACATAAATGCAAACTGAGACAGAGAAGAGCTGAATATACATGTGTATCTCTCCCACTCTATCTTTTGTTATCCTTGCATGAAAGTTGTTAACATTTGGCTTCCAGTAATTTATGAAAAGATTAGTTACCATTTCCACACGGACTCATTCAGGATGGACTTTCATGCCACAGAAACCATTCCTTCATTGCACATCCCAGGTTCTTTATTGACCATTTTATCACACTCCTGGAAACTCCTGGGATCTTAATGCTGCTCTCCTCTTGCCATCACAGTGAGTCATTGTATCACAGGGTCAAATGTGGAGGAACCAGACCATGTTATATAGCTGCTGGTCACTCTCCAATAAGAAGCTGGACGCCTTCAAATGTCAATGCTATCGTAATTATGCAACTGATTTAAAATACAATAAACCTGAAAGCCCTTCCGTATCAGACTATCATAGGGCTGTAGATGAGCTGCTTGAACCCCTTGTAAATACCAGAGCTGTCATTCCTGCAGATGGACCATCCATTTTTAAATGGAGTTTCAGGTTACAGCTGGACTTCACAGCACAGCCTGCAATTGCTGCAGGTTCATGATGCTATGAGGTAAGATTTGGACCTTCCTAAAAAGCAGAGAAATTACCATAAATAAATCACTGAAATGAGAACCCAGTGTCCATTTAACATTGTGCCATTTCTGCATGTTCCTAGAGAGGTCTTGTGGGGTTTTCCTCTCTTTTGGTTAACTTCTGCAAGGGTTGTCTCACTTCCAGCCTCCTTTCTGGAGGCCAGGAGGATAGGTCTTGCTGTTGTGTTATCTGCAACTGAGATGTGCACTGGAAAGGATGAGATAGGTGATCCAAATCTCCCTGACTGAAAACATAGCTGAAAACAGAAGTAGCTGCTGATGAAGGAGGGTAAGGGCAGGGGCATTGGAAGAGGGAGGTGTATCCATAAAGTGCAGCAGGTCACCATGACTGAAACCATGAGATCATCAACAAGCCAAGCTCCACCTCGCAGGGAAGTCTTTTTATATCTCCTTGGCAGATGCCAACCATTTGCTCACTCACTGAACAAGGTGCTTGCCAGAGAGCAAAGCAGAAAAAGCCCTGAGGGCTGCTGTGGTGCAACCACCAACTCGAAGTCAGACCCTGGGAAAAGAGGCCTTCTTGCTGGGTTTGTGTTTACCCAGGTGCTTTGCCCACTCCACCCATGGATTCCTGGCCATTACTTTCATGCTATGTGCACTGTAGAACTGGGTTGCTGCCTGCTGCAGGGCTGTGTTGTGTCTGCCTGTGATACCATCCGCCATGTGCAGCATCTCGGTGAGCCAGTGGCTGCTTAGGCAGCTGTTGCTCTGCTTTGATGAAGGAAACCAAAGTGTAGTGTGAACTCAGCCGTGGTGAGGCTGAGCGCTTTCTGCACAGGTTTAGCCCTGTAAACCTTGGGAGTATTTATAAGCCTTGGCACAAATATGTGTGCTCCACTCTTTGATGTGGGTGAGCAGGATAAGGGAAAAAGAATTGGACTTACTCTCATCAAGTAACATCTACTCCTGAATGATTATCCAAGGCAGTTTTGTAAATAGGACTTAAGCTCTAGAGCTGCTTTTGAAAAAGTTACTGGTGATTTGTTATATAAGAGAAAAATAAAGGACAGCTAAGGTTCCATTTCTCTCCCTGCCCACACAGTTATGTATTTCCTATATGGTTGTCACTGCTTTAACTGATAGAGCTGTAGGACTTCCCAAGAGCAATGTCCTCCAAACACCAATGATATAACTGTAATTGCAGATAATTGCCACTCAGACTCTCCTTCAAGTTGTTTGTATGACTCTGGCATACGCAGGGTGAGAAGAATTAGGTTGCTTTTGTGTGAGGTAAAAAACCAGGTTTGTTCTTGATTAGATTAAGTACTGTGAGGAGGGGACAAGAAGGAGTGCTCCACACTGAGGTCATGCAGGTGGGTAGTTCAGAAATAGTCTACAGGGAGAATGTCTACTGCTCAGTCTTCAAAATAAGACTCTCTTCTTGTTTTTAGATGGGAGATAGCATCATGTGAGGATCACTTCAGGTCCAGTTTCAGTGCAGTGCTCTGCAAATCTGCACGGCTCTGCCACATTCATATCCTTTTCTGATGTCTCATTGCTCCCTGGTTGGATAAGAGCAGGCTACTTGCATTGCTGCTCAGGAGTCTCCAGTCTTTCTAAAGAAAGAGGTGAGAAATTGCTGCTGCTGAGAGAACAGGCTGAGAGCCCCAGCATGGAGGAGAACTGCTTTATGCTGTGCCCCATGCGGGTTAGGGATGCATGTGGAGAGGACGCCAGCTAAGAGAGGGTTAATGCCACCTCCACCTTCCCTAAAGCCACATATTCCTGAGGGATGGTTACTGCAGCAGCATGGCTATGGAGAAAGCTCTGTGACGGGGATGGCCGTGCTGTTTATACAGCTTTTGTGTTATTTACGTACTCTGTTAGTCAGTCACTGCTGACACCAGAGGGGAAGGACTTGCTGTCTCCAGATGGTTTCTTTGTGCTGAATCACTGACACTTACGTAACTGCCTTTCCCTAGGCATTAGCAAACCGTATGGACCCCCAAAGTCTGCCTTAAGAAAACCTCAAAAACCTGAGACTTTACTTTCTTCTTCCTCTTTAGTTTGCTTTCTCCTGTTCTCTTTATCCACTTCCTTCTGAGCTGTTAACATTTGTGCCAGTGTCAAGTTTTTGAGCTGCCATCGACTACCCCAAGGGGCACCAGCATATCTTTTACCTCCCAGTGGCAACAGCAATGCTTTGCCAGATCAAATGTTGTCAAAATTTAAGGCTCTGAAAAAGAAACCCTGACCTTTATGAGTCCTGTAACTGTTCCTGAGAATAAAAAACGCATCCTGCCCTGCTGCAGCATTAACATTTCACCACTTTCTCTTTCTACTTTGATTCCCATTCATCGGAGTTTTCCCTTTTGCCCTGTGCACCTGCCACAGTCTGGCTTAAAGGCAACCTGAGCCCCTGAACAAACCTGATCCATACTGGGCAGCCCATGAAATATTTCCACATCTCTGTGTGCAGTCCCTCTCCAGTAGAAGCATGGGAGCAGAACAGAAACTATTAACTTCTTCCTCTTTCCTTCCCCAGCAATGATGCTAAAAAATGTAACACCAAAGTCATATTTAGGAACAGCCGCTTTTGAGCTGTTCCATGGCCTGGATCTTCTTGACAAATACAAATTTGTGTAACGTGATGGAGTGATTTGGAATCACAAGAACTGAATTTCTCACATAATCATCTCTCATATGCAGATGCTGCACTGACCTTTGTCTTCTTTGCCACATCCCAATCCCAAGAAGTCAAGTAGGTGGATAATACACAGTTTTGGAGAATAAGTTCTTCTAAGGAAAAGGAAGGGACTTATTTGAATAAAGAATTTTATTTGTTGGCAAAATGGCATCCACTATGTCTCCGAGTTTAAACTAGTACCTGCACTACCTCATCAGTCATGTTAGTCATAGACTAGCCTTAGTATTAGCTCTTACATTCATCAGGGGATGTCAGAGCTGTGCAGAGTTGACTGAAGAGTGGAGATTTGGAAACCAGACTTATATCACTAATGGCTCTAGCTTGCTATGCACCGTTGGTCCCCTTATCTGCTGGATGGGAGAGATATTGCATCTTTCCCAACTGCTTTGAGATCAGCAGTTAAAACACGCCATTTAAAAACTGAGGGAACTTCTGTGTTGATGTAAACAGGCAAATGCCTTCCCTTCCTCCTTTTTTATGGCTGTTGGTGGGACCACACTCTGACAGCAGCCACTGGCAGCACACCACAGTGCTGAGGGCTGCAGGCAGGCAGGAGCACCTCCTTCCTTCTCAGGGAGGGTCACAAGAGCCATTTCCTCTGCCTGGCCTTGCTTCAGACCCTTTCTGGCTTCATGTGGGGTCAGTGTCCAATGCACATACACTCTGGCTTTAATCGAGGAAGGAGAAGAGAGGCGTGGAGGCAGGCTGGGCTGCAGAAACATCAGAGGTGGATGGACACAACCCACCCATGTCCTTCCCCAGCAAAGGTCTGCCAGAATCCGCTCGTCCCCATTGGGACAGGAAACCACAGCAGCCATCAGCTCCCAGCATACAGAGCGTATGGAATGGGCTGTAGAGCTCAGCGGGGCGCAACAGTTAGTGTGGTGGAAGTGTCTCATTCAGTCTCCCTGCACTCTGCCTAGTCCCTGGGGCTAGCGTGGGGTTCATAGGCTGCCATAAGGGACTTGCTTGTAAACCATTTCCCACATCTGAGGCCATTCTACTTGTGCCCTTGGGATCAGAGATCATCCACGCTGGAGCTCTGCATGGGAACGATGCCTGCGACAAAGACAGAGCTGCACATAAGAGATGGAGGGAGGACATCCTCTGTGTCTCGCATTCTCTTGCTGCCTCTTACCCTCAGGAAGAGTCTCAAGGGAAACACAGCACCATCACAAAAGCTCACAGTGAAGAACAAACAGGATATTAAGTCTCTGTGCTTCCAAGGGAGGAGATGGTAATGTGCAATTTCACCTGGTCTGAATTCTACCTGTGGAATTCCCATCTGTTCTTCAAGGCTGGCAGCTATCCTGGAAATGCTCAGTTCAAGGAGGCAGAACTTAGGTAGCTGTGGCTGTCAGTTATGGGTGCATGCATGTAGGAAATATACCAAATTCCTCTCAAAAGAGAGATTCTGTGCTCTGGCCAACAATGGGACAGCTGGTCTGGATGTTTGCTAGTGAATTAGAAGCAGAGATCTGGACCTTCTTCCCCATTCCCTTATCTCCAGCAAGCTTGCTGGCTGTGGATTGGGTCTCTGAATCTGTCTCAGTCCTTTACTAGCAATGATATGCTAGATGTGGAAAAGGCTCATTTTTCCACTTTACTGAATAAAAAGGAAGTGTTTTACAGGGAAAAGGAGCAGATTTGATTTTGCTTGTTACCTGTTGGACCCTTGCACCAATAGAGCATGGAAATAGCCTTGAGGCTCACTGTGATGGCTTCATGCAGCTTTGAGGAACGCCGTGATGGCTTTATGATGGCTTCTGTTAAGCTGTCTGGCCTTGACAGCATTAGTCCTAATTCCCTGTGTTTGCTTCTTCAGATCAGACCTTTAAGAGCAATTTAGTGCTAGAGTGTTGTGGTGGCTGCTGCTAGCTCATGGAGGTCCTCAACAGAGCTGAGAAGGATCCTCTTGTGTAAGCCTCTTCTCATGTCACAAGGCCATATGGAGAAGATATCCCTCCTTTTTGTGGCAGAAAACAAAACCCTGGCTGAATACTTGGTATATTACCAGAGAGCTGCCCCATGACACTACTAGACATTCTAAAATAAAAATTCTTTTTCCTTTACTCCTGACTCCAGGTTATTTTGTATAAAACAATTAAACATACCACCCAAAATCCATTTAGAAGTTTTCCCAGAAATCCTTGGAGCATTTGAAGCAGGGGGAAATCAGAGTTCATACCTGAATTCCCTCACTAATGATACTAAATCTGGAGAAGGATTTTCATTGCTTGAAGCCAAATATTCACAAATGCTTCTTTCAGACTTAGGAAACTGGTGGAGCCTTGAGGAACAACTTGACCCTAAGTGGGATCCCACTTCATCAAACCTGAGAAACAGCCTTGCTGTACTCTCTTGTCAAGAGTGTTGGCTGTTGGCTGTCTTCACCTTAGCACCTTCCATCAAAGACTGATTCTTTTGATTGTTTATTTGCAAGCAGCCTATGCAGCAACATGGTCACAGCGTAGCAAGAAAACAGAGGACTTCTGTTAATAAGGAAAAACAAAGTTGTAAAGAATTCAGTGCTGAGTCTTTACTTGAGCTGGTAGTTTCCATGTCACCAGCACCTCGTCACTCAAATGCCAGTGAAGGGTCCTCCTCGCTGTTGCTATTCACTGGGAGCCTCTAGGGCCTTTAGTTGAACTGCCACTGGAATGCCACTTCCTGCCAGCCTGGCAGCTAATGTGTTTTGACAGCCCTGCAAGCTCAGTGTGCTGCCCAGAGGGCAGAAACCAGACATTTCACTAGAAAATTAGGAAGTAGTCTTTGCTACTTCACAGGTAGCTGGCAGGAAAGAAGAGATGGTGATCTCTTCATGTATATCCTCTTTTATGTTGCATGACCTTCTGAGCCTGGCCCACAGCAGTGCTCCTACCTGCTGTGTTTGACACGATTGCAGAACAGCTGGGGCTGGCAGAGACCTCTGGAGATCATCCTGCCCAAACCCTTTGCTCAAAGCAGGATCAGTGAGAGCAGGTTGCTCAGAGCTGTGTCCTTTGGTTGTGGCAGGAGGGGAACTGAAGTCCCATCTCAGCACTTTCCTTCGATAGGGTGTGGAGTACACAGGCAAGTGGAGGAGTGAGGGAGCTGTTTGGGTATTCTGTTGTTCTACAGGGAGAAGGATGTTCTGCGCATTGTTAACTTGTTCGGTTTGCTTTTAAGTGTGTGTTAGTTGAAACAGCTGCATAGGAAACTGGGTATAAGCACAGCTTAAAGACAAGTTTACACCATGTTGGCACCACACCAAGGAAAGGAAATTACAGTGTGCCACAAACCAAGTCAAAAGCATTGCCTGCTTTATCTGGCATGCAGGCTCTGGTTATAACAGTATGCTTATCGCTGTTATAATTTCATGTTTGCAGAACACCAAAAGGATGTGGCTTTTTGTGGTTTTGTACCTCAAGAGCCCACATACAGGGTATTTTACATCATGTGTACATGAAGCAGCTCGTGTTTCAGTCCTCCCACGTTCTGTGATAGTCACAGTTGCAACATGAGTGAAGTCTGACAACTCCATAGAGTTGAGTGCATAATAGCAGCACGTGCTCCAGTGCATTGCGCTGTTGTGTATTGTTTATTGAGGGTGTGTGGCAAGGTTCTGGTAGTGGGGGGGGCTACAGGGATGGCCTCTGTGAGAAGCTACTAGTAGCTTCCTCCATGTCCAATACAGCCAATGCCAGCCAGCTCCAAGACTGACCCACCACTGGCCAAGCCCAAGCCCATCAGTGATGGTGGTAGTGCCCCTGGGATAACATATTTAAGAAGGGTGGGGGAGAAAACCCAACCTGCATAATTGCAACTGGAGAAAGAAGTGGCAATATGTGAGAGAAACAATTCTATAGACATCAAGGTTGGTGGAGAAGTAGGGGGAGGATTAGTAATAAAGTAAATTAATTTTACCCAAGTTGAGTCTGTTTTACCCATGGCAGTAACTGGCCAGTGATCTGTCTGTCCTTATCTCCAGCCATGATCCTTTTGTTATGTTTTCTCTCCTCTGTCCAGCTGAGGAGGGGAGTGATAGCGCAGCTTTGGTGGGTACCTAGTGTCCAGCCAGGGTCAACCTACAACCCACAGAGAGGAAAATCATTATTTTCCAAAAAACATAAAACCCAGAAAAGCATTACACAAGGCACCCAGCTGTCTGACAGTCAAGAGCTCCTGCAGGGAGATAGCAGGATTTCACAGTTTAATAGTTTCAAAGAGAATTGTTGCTTTGTTGGGAACCACCTTCAATCTCTTCAATGACATTAAAAAAAAAAAGCAAGCAAAGCAAACAATGTCCTTCCCACTTCCCCAAAATTCAAAAAAAGAAACAAACAACCCCCTCAGAAAAGTTGGGGCAAGCAAATGACAGAGAAATAAGACAACACAGCTTTTAAAAGCCTGTTGCTTCACAGCTGTTTACATGCTGGCTGCTTTCCAGAGTTACTTTGATGATCCTCTGCCAGGAAAAAAAGAAGTCCTTCAAATCTAGAATTTGATGAGGACATTACTTCTCAGCAAAGTGAATGAAGAGTCAGGTTTGAGATTTAGTGATAGAACTGCATCAATTTAAGAGCCAGTGATCTTCACTGAGACTCTGGCAGAATCAAGTGATATCCTAGTGATGGGAGATGTGTTTTCTTCAACTGGTGATAAAGAATGAATTGGACTTCAGGTCTTCAGAGGAGTTTGATACCACAACCAACAAGTGGAAATGTGAAGTTGGCTTGGTGCCTGGCTAGTGGGGAGCAAACTGGACATGTGCTAAGAACTGACACCAACTGGACAGTCGTGTCAAAGTTTGGCTTTGTTATGTTGGCTGCTGGTTCCCTGTCCCATAAGAGAGCTCATAGGGAGTACAGACACGAGTACAGACTGGGTGAAGAACTCATTGTAAGCAGCAGTGCTGAGAAGGACTTGGGGGTCATGATAGATGAAAAGCTGGATATGAGCCANGTGCAGGGAGGTTGGAGCTAGATGATCTTTAGGGTCCTTTCCAACCTGGCCATTCTATGATTCTATGAGTATAAAACAAGGATGAACCAATGCAGGAGAGAATGTCAGTGAAGAAATACTACCACTGAGCCAATGGAAGCATTATAAGGTGTTCAGAGGCACCGAGGCTGTGACTCATATCTAAGAGTCATTGAGGAACCTGTGGAGGAAAGATGCTGTGTCAGAGTCCTGCAACAAAATCAGTAGCAACACCATGTGTCACCCAGAACACCAGCTCATACAGCCAAGTACAGAGATGCCCTAAAGCACAGGTTTGGGTTGCAGCATACTAAAAAGGCTGAAATGTAATTTCTTCCTTTCTTAAATAAGTAAGTGTTGTCATAAAGTAGCCTAACTCTGGGAATGGCATGCTCTATGCCCTGATGTTATATCTTGGCTTCTTATCACACATTAACTGCTGCTTCTTTTACCTTGATCTGTGAAAAAGCAGCTGATAGTTCATTTCATGTTGTACCCTAGGATTCTTTTTACACTCTGCACTTTTAACATATGCTATTTAAAGGTTATAGGAAGAATTGTTGGCAAATAGTAGGTGACAGGTTGCTGAAACATGGTAAAATAGGAGGATTTTCCAATGAGAGATTGAAGAGGCAGGAAGAGAAAGAGGTGAGAAACTGTAGACAATCTGTGCAAATCTTTGCTAGGTTGGAAGACTTCCATTTAGATGCAGAGACTGTGCAATGCAAAGCTGACTGACTGTCCTGTTTGCCTGGAGTGCAGGAAGGATACACAGTGAAACCCTGCTTTGCGCTCCACTCATTCCACCCTGAATCCAGTTGATGCTTTGGGGAAGAGCTGCTTAGTTGCCCTATGGATGGCTACATTAGTCTGAGGACTGGGCTCCTGGAGGAGCTTATTTCTCTGGATGACTAGCTCAAATGGAAATTTCCACAGTGTACATGTCTCAAGTGAGGCAAATCTTCTATGATTCACACAACTACTTAGCAAACCAATAAGACAATCTACTGCCAATCTACAGCCTAGCCCCAGGAAAGGAACATTTTCCCTCTTCATCCTTTCTTTGGCTTCTTGGGGGCATTTCAAAGTCCCACTCTGACTTTGTGGGCAATAGTTAATTCCCACTGATTGGGAAGGTTGCTTTTACTTTCTCATTAGATCTTCACCCTACAGAATGGCTGCACTTGAGCCTGGGATGTATTATGACTGATGACCAATAGTCACTAATGACCGTTGGTCACTAATGATTTCATCATTAGTCTTCTACCTCTTCTTGGTCTGTACTGAAACAAAATAAGGGAATGTAAATTAGTGATATCCAGCTGGCTACACAGTTAGCAAGATGAATGCATGTGGCCTATCTTCACACATCCCTTGCTTTGTGGGATGCTGGTGGTCATGTTTGTGTGGTGAGCAAATCCAAGCTTCCCACAGGTGAAGAGGCTCCAGTCAAGAACAGAGGCTGCAAAGTTTCTTTAGCTGACTTCTGTTTTGAATATTATGTTTTGACTTATGAACTCTGAGGAATTCAGATCTCAGGGTAGAGGAAATGTTGGAAGAGGTCAGGCGAGCTGTGCTCCCTCTGTGTTACTCAGAGCAGCAAATAGCATGCGTTCCAGGGCAACATCTGATTTTCTGCTTTTACGAGGCAGATATTTGGGGTAAGTGATCTGCTGTTTATTTTAACTGCCATCTTCCAAACCTCCTTCCTACATGTGCGCACACATTTGGAGACCATAAATAAGGATTCTTCAGATTATGCTGTTATTTGGGTAGCTAGCCCTGTCTTCCATCAGTGCCTGGACAGGGCTATGTGCTGCAAACCCAGTTCCCCTTGCGCATCAGTTTTACAGTGGTATAAATCAATTGGGTCTAATTCCTTTCTCGATGACACCAGCATAAATCTGAAATCACTCCACTGACGTCAGTGCTGTAATGGCAGTGTATAGGAAAGTTAGACTCCCTTGACTTCAGAGTGTCGCTGCTGATTTACACCAGAACAAGGGCAGAAGTAGTTGGGCTCAGCGTGCCCAGCACTGTGTTACTGAACAGCAGGCCAGGGTTTGCTCTGGGTTGCAGTGGTGACGACAGAGAGCAACTCCATGGATTTCACTGTCAGGAAGTTGAACGGAGTTCAACCTTTGCTGTAGTTTAGGTCTCAAAGAGCTCCATGTAGTAGGTCACTAATGAAGAGAAAGGATAAACCAATGCTCCTGTGTGATTAGTCCTATTGGCTGTCACCATTCCAGGAGTGTCATATAGGGATGAATCTGACCATATTGCTTGTGTTGTGATGATGATGGAGAGCAAGGCAGTGGTACCCTCATATACTGATGGACACAAAGCAGATGTCCATGGAGGAACCAATGATCCTAGCTGAAGACAGATGGGCACATGAAGGAGTTGCCCTTGCAGTTAAGAGCAAGTCTGTAGGAGTGGGAATGCTGGTTGTACTTTTCTCCTCTGAGAGGACACAAGCAGTTGTTGTAGGCATTCTCTGCTGGCAGCATTTGGGGTGTTAATCCTTACGCATTTGTTTCTCTAGATTTTCCCACCTTGCTTCTGAAGGGCTAGAAGTGAAAGCCTGGCTGTAAAAGGAGTGCTGGCCTCTCTCTCTGCTCTGGTGTGGCTTCAGCCTGCAAACTGTGGATTTAAGCAGAAGGAAACAAAAAGTGGTTATTTCCTCTTAAAGCTGTAGGGCTTCCCAAACAACCTTGCTGTTTAAAGAGACTTTGGCAAATAGAGCCTGGATTTCTGGTGGCTGCTTTTCAGGAAGTCAGAGCTCAGTGGTTACCTCAGAGTCTGTCAGCCTTGCTGCATTAAAGCCAGTGGAGACAAGCTGATTTACACCCGTCTTCTGTTGGCATCTGGCCAATCTCTTAATTGTTCGTAAGTGACTTTCTTTTTTAATAGCACATGTTTGCTGAGTGGCTCTGTTTGCACACATTGAAATGCAGTCATGTGTGGCATAACTGCTTTAAAGTCAGTGGGTCAAAAGCAGGATCCATGTGAACCACCAGGTAGCCTGAAGGTGACACAGAGCAGGATGAGGCCATAAGTGTCCCAGGGAACTAAACATTCACCTTTTTTCTTTTTTTAAAAAAGCTGAGGCCATGCTTTACCCATCTCTGAGCCTCCCCCATGCTGGCAGAGATGGCAGGCAGCAGGAGAACCTCAGGAACTAAAGAACTACAGTCCTTCCTTTTCCACTTCTTATCCAAGAGTCCAGCCACACCTATCATTGATAGACAGGAGAAAAAAGACTATTCTCCATGCTCCTAGCCCCAAGAAACTATAGCTGAGTACAGAAAATGGTTCCCAGATCCATTCTGTACAGCCATGGGGATGGATGGCTGCTCCAAGCTCCAGACATGGGTTTTGGCAGCCCAAGCTGAACCTGTGACCCACAACAGCTCAGAGGTACCTTGTTCACAGTCACCTCCTTGCTGGCATTGCCACCTGGAAAGTGGCACCTTGGAGATGAAATGAAAGCTAGGGGAGCATGGCCCCAGGTTTCCCACCCATTTTGTTTTCACTAGTGGTGAATAACTGCTGGCTGTGAGCAGCAGAGTTCACCAGTCATGAAACAAAACTGATTATTTCCATAGAAACTGGAGCTTGAATGTGAAGCTTATCCAAGGGGCAGCAGGAAAAGGACATTGGACTTCTGTCTCCTATCCTATCATATGTGTATGACTTGGATTTGGAATACCAGAAACTCACTATTATAACAATCATGTCAGAAAATATCCAGATATCAAGAAACATTGACTTCTTTTGGGTTCCTAGGAAGAACTAAGGCAGAATCTAAAGAAGGGAGGGATGAGAGTGGTTAGTAGCACCACTGCAAAAAGCAAAGCTCTTTCCAATTAGGCAAGGAGGCAATTAAATCACAGTGGCTGAGAGATGCAGAGTCAGAAACATGACCTCGCTCTGCTTCATGGCTCTCTTTCCTGAATGCAGACATACAGTTTGTTTAGACAATTCCCTCCTCCCCATTTGAACTCTACACCAGTGGCTTTGCCCTGGGAGCTTACAGCATCATTCAAGATTCCTTATAAGCTTACAAGCTCCATCTATAGGACAGCCGAAGAAGAGCCCTTTGGATTCAAGCTGATGAAAAAGGACAAAGAATCTTCACTGAGAAATTCCAGTTTTGTTCTGGAGAAATTCCAGTTTTGTTCTGGAGAAATTCCAGCATGCTTAACACACTGCATTGCTGAAAGTCACTGATTTCATCATCATTACTTCATATTTTGATATAACTTTCATCCCTGGTTAAACTCTCAGCCCTTGGTCCCATGCTGCATGACTGTGGGACTGTTGCCTGTGGAAATTGCTGTAGTTGTGGAGCTGTTGTTATTCCACATGGGAAATCTTGGGGATTTTCTAAAGAGTTCCTGATCTACAAGATTTCTGGGCTACATTTGTGATACCTTTAGGTTCTGAGAGGCCACAATGCCCCCTGTACAAAACCAAACAGTAGAGATTAACATGTCCAAATCATCTCAATCCAGCTGATCTAGCAAATCAGTTTCTCCTTAGCTTGGTGTTTAATGATTGCCAACCCCAGCCCACACTTCACTGCACAGGCTGCAGCAGCAGCACTCCACAGGGGGTTTTGGGGAGGAGGAAACACAAAAGGTGCAAGACTTCTTCCTTCTTTTGCGCAAAGTAGGATTCTTCTTGGCAGAGGGAGGGAGGGAGGGAGGAAGGAAGGAGTGGATGGACAGACACTTTGCAGGGCAGATGGAGTGTGAGTAGTCTTTTGAAGAGATGCTGGCAACTGATGTTGTAAACCATCTCTTTCATGTTGTAACTTCAACTTTGATTTGCACAAGAAATACAACTTAATTTTGCATACCCAGAATTCTTCTGATGGAGGCATTGTATTCCCAAAGAACAGATACATTGTCTTTTCCTTTCTGCAGATCCATTCTGTTTTTAAATGCTGCTTTCTTCTTCTCACGCATACAGACAATAGTCTTTGACATGTACTTATGAAAATACCACTTTCAAATAAATAAAAGCACAGGCATATCCAGTACTTGTTCCTATCTCAAGATTAATTTCCTATTTTTCTATCTAATATGTCTGTCATTTGGGTATCTCTCCACAATAAAGAAAAAGCCCTGTTTCTTCCATTTTGTAGATTCAAAGATATTAAAACCAGAAGTGAATATGTTCTCATCTCCTGGACAGCTGACCTGAGTGTATATGTAGAGATGCATCTGTTTATTCCAATTATTTCATGCAAAGAAGCTTTGCTTTTTTGTAGCTACAGCAGGAATATCACTGCTCAGGTACTAAAAGCACCCAGATGATCCAGGGGTGCAACCTCTGCCAAATGCCTCAGTCAGCCATCCCACTGACACAGCTCAGGAGTGTGATGCCACTGTAGGAACATCACTGCCAAGCATGGGGGCAGAAGCTCTCCCACCTTGAGGAGGGACAGCACTGGCACACGGTGGCATGTATGGGCAAGGCACCACTGGGCATGGAGAGAGTGGGTTGCTCCTGGTGCTTGTACATCCACTGGCTCCTTCGAGGAGGTGTCGAGCAGCAGCTGGGGAGGGTGCCTGAAACTCTAAGATAGAGCCAGTGGACATGGTGTACACCAGGCAGGACCAGCAAGTCCTGGCAAAGTGTAATCTCTCTCCTGGCTTCAGAATCTGACTATTTCTTCTACCTCAACCTCTACTATGCTAAACTGATGGGTTCTTTCTTTATTTATTTCTCTATCTCACAGAAATGCCTGGGTGTCCAGGAATGGTTGAGAGCTGAATGGGACCTCTCTTCCTCACCATCCTGAGCTCATGAGGGCTCTGAAGAGATTTAGTGGGAGCATGGCCTCACTTCTCTGAGCCTGGGGATGCTGTAGGAAGTGATTGCCTTGGCAAATGTCTTCATCCCAACTCATAGCTCATTGTGCATCACCTGAAGGAGAAGCTGATGAAGGATAACCAGAGGACCAGGAAAGGCTCTACTAGCCTCAGAGGACACAGATGGGGGACCAGCACTTAGAGAGGCGTTTTGCAGGAGCCACTGCATATGAAACTGGCCTTGGAAAGAAGCTACAGGAGCCCTGTGAACTGACGGAGGTGAATGTCCAAATGACCACAAAAGGTGCAGAGGGGTTTCCTTGGCACAGCATCCTTGGAAAGCACTTTCAAAAGGGAAGAGGGTATCACGACAGTGTGATCATCTCCAGCGACTGGTCTGGAAGAAGCACAGCAAGGTCATTGCCTTATGGTCAGGTCAGGAGGCTGGCAGGACATGCTCACAGCTGCCTGTCCACGTGCTGACTAAGGCTCTGGATGAAACAGGAATCTGACCCAAGACTGAGACAGAAAGAGCGTGGATGATTGCTGCAATTTACTTTGTGCTTGTTTCTACTTCTGGTGTCTTCTCTGTCTACCTCCTTTACTCTCTAGGTCTACATGTACTGCATGTGTGGCCCAGACCCTCACAAATAAGCAGAAGCATTAGCACAAGGCAAATCCACAGCGTGTGGCTGTGCTGCCCAGTGCAGTGCTGGAGCTGACATTGCACAGTGCAGACATGATGTGGCCTACGTTTGCTCCTTGTGTCAACAAATCTGCAACCTTAATGTCTGTACTTCAGGACAAGAGAAAGGCTTGAACCTGGCAATCCTTTTACTTGCAAGCAGTCACATGCTAGTGTGACCAGCCACACTTGGGAGACAAGTTTTAAGACTTCAGCCCCCAAAAAATATAAAGCATCCACCCCATACCTCTGCTTATGGAAATGAGCATGCCAGCAGGCTGCACACTCAGCTCCTGCATCTTGGACTGTGGAAAATTCATTAAGCAGAGAAAAAGACAGAGATGGAGGGAGTGACAAGGGCTCAGGCAGAAAACAGTAGGAAAAACTGATTCAAAACCATAGGAAAATGTGTGCCTCTTAACTGCTTATAGTGTCCCAGTGGCAGGCTGTCATGCCTAGGTCTCTGTTCACTGAGCTGCTGCCAGAGGCCTGGACAAACCGTACTGGTACTGAACTGTGCTGGGAGCCCCATCTCAGACCTTCTCTCTAGGGCTTCCAGCTGCAAACTCCTTCCCTTATGTGCAATCGTATTTATTTATTTATTTTCTTGCTGCCTGATGCAAAGCTGCTAACAGAGCACCCTCCCCCTGGAGGACAGAGAGAAAGGGAGTGTGTGCCGTGTGTCTGTGTGACAGGAGTGGGCTGGATGCAGGCATGCACCTGGGCAGGAGGAGAAGTCTGCAGTTAAACCAGAAATACTTTCCCTGGGGTGAGTGTGAAGTTTTGATCTTTCAGGATTAAGAAGAGGCTGGGCAAACCTTTGTTGGGAAGGACAGCAGGACAGCTGCAGGCTGCATAAGCTCTGCTGAGCCCCTCTAGCCAGGTTTCCTCTGTGCAGCTGTGCTTGTGCAGGGTGCATGTCTCTGTGTGAGTTGCTTGCGCAGATCCTGTCCTCCCCGTGCTCCCAGCTGTAATGAAGCAAACTTACTATGTGTACATCCTGGCTTTGGACACTCGCAGGGGACTATATCCCCAGCCAGGGCAGGTTCCCACCAGCATGCTTGCAGACCTCTAATACCTGGCAGCCTTTTCTGCTCTGTCCAAAAAGAGATAATCCCTGTACAGACCCATTTAACACAGCCAGTTTGAGACCAGCAGACATGAGACTTGCTAGACAATGCTGTAGCTGTGCTGTAATGGTTCAGCCTTGTCTGTTGCTACCCATTTTGCTAAAAAAACTGGCACAGCAGCAGCATCTGCTCATAGTTAGGTATCTCATTTTGTGGAAAGCTTGTGTGTCTCAGTGCAGAGGGGAACTATTTCTCTGGGAGAGGGAGGCTGTACCATGCCCTGCTGCTCTCCCACAACTTCCACCCTCAGGAGGGAGCTGGCATGCCAGGGCATCCTTTGGCAGGGCTCCCAGCTGCTCCAGGTGAGCTTGGCTTCTCCTGTACCCTTCTCTCTGAGATGCCACACCAAGGCTTTGTCCAAACCTGTGTGGCTGCTGAATGGAAATATTTCCCAACCAAAACCAGTTCCTCAGAAGATTCCTGGCTGGCTCTACTCACTTGTTATGTACTGGAAACACTACCCTTGGGATTAGTTTTCAGGTTAGAGACACACATGAGATCGTTGTAGTTCTTTTTGTCTCAAATCCTCTCGTGCAAGAGCAGGTTGCAGTAAGTGAAATAGATACACTTGCTCTGCTTATTTGCCAGTATGGCCCAAAAGCAGTGACCTGCTACTGCTGATTGCTTCTTTGCAGAGTTGTAAGAGTGGGAGATAGAAGATATGTGTTACAAATCCATCTGCCTGTGACCCTGCAGGCTTGTTCTATGTATTACATTTACTGGTGGTGTGCTGGGTCTATTTTTAAATGCCCTGACACCAGGGTTATGTTGTCCTTTGGGAGATTGCTCTGCAGCCCAAGTCGGGAGCAGATATTAGTATTCCACTTGCATTTCCTCTTGAAAACTTCATTCCATTATTCCTAGCGCTGCTCTTCAGATACCTGCTGCTCATTATGTCCTTGACAGGCTCAACCACTTGACCTTCACTCCTCTTTTCTCCTCCAAAAACCTGTCTGGCTCCCTGATCACTGCTGCTCCCTGTCCTTCCCATAGCTCAGCCCAGAATGAGTCCGTTAATTCAGCTGTGCAGAGTTTGTCAGGGATCCATAGCCACCACGGGAGCAGCCAGGACCTCTGGCAATGCCCACTCCTCCCAGCAGCTGTGGAGCTGCTCTCACCCTCACTGCAATGCATGTGGGGTGCAGGAAAGGGGCAGACACACAGATCTGTCTGAAAACAGACCAGGATTGGCAATGAGCACTCATATCCTGCAGGGGAGACATAAGCACTCATGTCCACACCTGCTGTGGACAGCACACAACAAAGTCTCCATCTGAGCAAAGCCCAGGCTGAGCAATGGAGGGGGTGATGCTCCAGTATTGTCTGCGCAGGGGATCGATGGGGGGCAGAGGTCTGTGCCATGGAAGGGAGCGATGGTCTGTACTGCCTGGAAATTATAGCTGTGAGCCAGAGCCTCAGCTCCACACGGAGGAAGCCTCATGCCCCGTGGGCAGCACGGGGGCTCGGCAGGCCCAGCACACGTGGAAGTGCTTGCTTAGGGCATCTGTGTACAGTGCTCGGCTGGAGCACCATTGTGATTGTAAGAGCTCTGTTCTTCTCACCGAACAAACTGTTCCTACCAATAAAGAATGAAAACTCCTCCTCTTCCCACTCTTCTTTTTGCACGCTGTTCATCGAGCTACGCCAGAGGATGGGTCTGAACCTGGACAATGAGAGCAGAAAGTCATTGTGCTCCTGCAGATGCCAGGGCAGCTCGTGGGGAAGTGCCAGTGCTACCTGGGGCAGAGGCCAAATGCAGGCAGAATAGCCAGGGGAAAGTAAAACACAAAGTGCACCCAAGCAGGTGGGAGGGCCTCTCTACAAAGCTTGCTGATGCTGATGGGTAATGGGTTGCAGTGTCTCCAGGCTCTGTGGGAATGGGGCTGTGGGACAAGGCTAGAGAGGAGCTGAGCAACAGCAAGGCAGTCTGTGTAGGTACCAATCCTACAGGTGCTGTGGAGCAGAGCAAGAGGAGGACGGGTCAAAGAAACCAAGAAGGAGAAAAAAAGCACAACAGATGAAGGAGGGTGCTGAGTATCCCAAGGGTTTCACAGGATGACAACAGAGGAATCTGGTGTCTCCTACATGGCAGTGTGTGGTACCAAGGGCTGTTTCTTTGTCCAAACTTCAGATCAGTTATAAATCAGAAGCTCCTTAATTCCTTCTCTCAGTGCCTAACTGTTTTCCCTGGTGACGTGGGGCAGGGTGGCAGTGACAACATTATGGCATTTCAGAAGCAATTGTCAGGGGAAGAATTTGGTCCCCAAACAACGAAAGAATCAAAATGACACATTTCCAACAGAATTCATTATCAGACAATTAATCATACCAGTTTAAAACACCGGAGGGCCTGAAATGCCCTAATACATAAAGATGTTCAAGGCAGCAGTTGTGCTCTGTGTCTGTCACCATCCTGTTCTCTGGCCACCAATGAACCTGGGCTTTAGGCAGCATCCATACTGTAGGTCTTCACAGCTTGGGGACTGCCAGTCCTCTGGTGGGATCTTTATGGAAAGCTGCTAGGGGAATTTGGTATCTCATTTACCAAAGAACAGAAACAGCCTCGAACTGCTGCATAGCTGTTTGCAGGTCTCTATGGTGCCGTACTTCCACTTTTTAGTGTGACCATGAACCACAAAAAAACCTCAGCATCTTTCATCTCCCCTTTCTAAGGACATTTCCAAAGTCTCTTATAGCTCAGACACTTACATGCCAGTCACGTGCAGGTCCAACTGCCTACCCATCCACATTAAAGAGGCCTGTCTAACCTCTGCAGGCCTCCAGCAAGCTAACAGGATGGATTTTCTCTATCTCCCAGACTTTGTATCTGGATTTACTGAACTCTGAGGTCAGCCCTCAGTTTTGGGACTGGATAAATTGTGAGCCTTATTTGCCAAGAGCACACACAACCCACTGCCTCCAGACATCTTAGGATGTGTCCAAGTATCTTTCTAAAGTTCCTAGAGCTTTAAAGCAATCCGGAGGAAAGAGCTGAGGAGATTATTGCAGCACATAACTGCAATAAACGTTTTCTTCATCCTTTCATGGTTAGAGGTATGAACATGAATTATGGCAACTTAAACCTCTCGAGAGCAGCATGTAAAATCGCTTTCTCAAATGGCTGGTAAAGAACCTCGTTAAGCTAAGATGTCAGTGCTCATAAATGCTGCTGTCTGAATGGGGCCATTTTACAAGTCAGTTTAATCCTTCCAGGAATCAAATGACCCCTTTCCACCCGCACCATGCAGCAGATTCACTCTTTGTTCCCAGTTTTCTGACCTGTTTGTTCATTCAAGGCTCTGGCATTGTCACCTCTTGCAGCAGATGAGATGCCTCATAATTTGCAAATGTAAACAGCTTAATAAAAGAACTCCACATCTGGCCAACTTTCATGCTACCTGGCAAATAGCAGAGGCTACAGAGAAGTCAGGGGCTTTTCATGTGCAGCCAGCAGCAAAACAGGAGGAAAGAAATGTTCACTTGCTCCAGCTGCAACTTCCAGGGGTCATTTTGTTAGCTGCCACGTAAGCAGGGCTTCTAATCCTCTGCAACCCTCGCAGGATGCCTTCCTGCAGTGCCTTGTTGCTTCTAGGCACAGATTTTCCTGAAGGATGGAGGAGAATTGGGGGACCATGCCCTCAAGGGTAGCTTAGTTCCCACACCAATCTGTGAGCCACAGTCCCTCCCAGTGTCAGCCACATCCCCTCATTCAGTGGTCCTCCATCTCTTAGCATCCTTTTAAAAATCACACAGCTGGGCATAAGCAGCAGGTACTTTCCCTGCATTTTATGCCTTCTGGAAAGTGTGTCTGTGTCCTTGGTCACACTTCCCTTGCTTCACAGCACCCATATTATTCCTGAGTCTCTTGTGACGAGCCCCAGCTGACACTGCTCTGACTTCCCCAGGCAGGAGCTGATCTCTGGGTTTCCCAGACACTTTTGCTTTCAATTCTGTAGGCACAAGTCCCATTAAATATTGGATTAACTAGCTTTGTGTTGGTAATTTGCCTTCATTTTGGGTATTATGGGAGAACTTTTAAATCTCTGATGCTGTGTTTTGGTCTCCATGGAAATCGATAGAAGAGGTCACCTTTTGATTGCAGAATCCTGATGCTGAGGGGAATGGTTTTGCCTCATCAGTTGAGGAAGGGATGGGGGCTGGGTTATTTATCTGCTTTTCTTTTTGTCCGTGTCTGTCAGTGAAATTCACAATGAAAATCTGAATCTGTACAGACCAGGCTGTCATCTGAGAGCAGGAAATGAAAAACAGGAAGAAAGGGTGTTACAGAAATGGAAATTATGGTAATTAAACCACAAAAAGTAACAGCAAAATACATCCGGGCATTGCACACACCAGGCTGGTGTATCAGTGCTGCTTCTCTAAAGATTGTTGTGGCTGGAAGCGTAAAGAGTAGAGAAATATCTAATGCTACTGTTACCATTAACTATTTTGCTACTAGTGTGGATGGCAGTCTGCATGGGGAGCCTGGAAGAGCTAATCCTCATTAAAAGCCCACGCAGCCAATGGACAGGCTGTGTGGGCACCCCGGGGGGCAGAGAACTATTGAGGGTGATTGTGACAGCAACTGCAACCAGGCAACAGAAGCAGAGAGCTCCCTGGCTCTGAGTGTCACAGCAGCCTGTGGCAAAGGGTCTGCAAAGCTCCTGCAAAGCTCAGCTTCTAAATACGCAAGAGCGGACAAGTAGGAGAATAAAAGACCAGCAGAGGAGACATCCCAGGGGTAGCAAACAGCATGTAAGTGAACACCCTGGTTAAGCAGAGGTCATCTAAACATCAGAAAATTCTGACTATCCTATGCTAGGATAAACTGCCTCTCTAGGAAGGTTATTTTTCAACCAAGAATGCAAAGGTTCTTTGGAGTAGCTCAGCTGGAGAAATCTGCATTGTGTCAGACAAATCCTGGACACTTGCTCTGCTCTCCACAGCGTTTTCAATGGCCCTGCACTGGTACAGGAATGGGGGGCTGACTCTGGGGGGCAGGGGTCTATTTTGCCCCTGATGCTAGCCTTCCTAGGGCAGGGAATACAGCAGCGTCCTGCTCTGGGAAACTGCACATTCCTGTTTGCATCTTCACACATGCCTGACTGCTGGGCAAGCCCAGCAGGAGCTTCAGCTGCTGCTTCTTACAAAAAACGTGCAAAAATTGTAGAACCAGGAAAGAATTGCACAATGAGAACCAACTTTGCAAAGACAGATTTTTGGGAAAGTTCTCTTTGGTTTTGGGGGGGGGGTTTGTTTGTTTTCTTAAAGGGTATATTTGTCATCTTTGAAAAACCATTTCAGATGTTACTTTTCAAAAAGCAGATAAGTCACATCTCCATTGCCACATTCTTCTCCTTCCCCTTTTTAATGCAAAGTGGAGTGCACTGACCCAAAGACTGTTCCACTTTCTCCTATGCTCCTTCAGATGGAGAAGTCCTGTGATTTTTGGTTGTTTTTTTTAAGAACAGGAGGGGGAGGGGGAAGAATGGGAACACCCTTGGCATCAACTAGATGAGTGCTTTCAGGGACAAAGCAAATGAAGAGGAAATTAAATTTTTCTTTTTTTTTTTTATCATCAAAACCAAAGTAAAATGAGTGTATCAATCCAAAATGAAGTTGGCCATGTTTCAAAGCTCTGCCAATCAAAATGTAATCAGAAATGATAGATTTTTTTCTTTGAGAAAAAGATGGATTTGATGGAATATGACCCTTTGATCTCCAAATTGTAGCTAATCAGAGTTAAATGGCACTTCCAGCTCTCCATCCTGTGGCTATAGTTGTGTACTTCACACTGCTCCTTGTACAAACTCTGGATGGTTGGTAAAGAGTCTGAGAATTGCACTTGGCAGTCAAACTCCAGGTGACAGACACCCTGCTGCTGCACATCCCAGCTACACCATGCTCAGCCCCCCAGGACATAGGCATTCCCAGGATCCTCCCAGCACTCTGGATGAGACTGGAGGGCCATGGACATTGACGTGCCACAGCTACCTTGGGTTTCTTCACTTTCTTTCAACTGCCAGCCTTCTGCAAGCAAAAAATATATCCTGCTCTGCCTGACATTCATTGCATGCCTCCTGCCGTTTTAACCCATTTGCAGCTTTTTTCCCCCTGAGGTGACTCTATGCCACCTGCACTGCTGAATTCCCAGGGGATGGTTTGCCCCATGGGAAGCCAGGCTCAGTGTGATTTCTGGCAGGAGGGGTGAAAAAGGGGGAGACTTTGTTTGCCCATTCATGCTGCTATCGGCACTGCCATATCCAAGGTGCATCTGGCAGTGAAACACAGGCTAATGGCTCGAGGACTTGCACTGGGTTTGCCAGCAGTTGAGGGGCTGGTGGGCTCCCAGCAGCCTGACTGGCTGCAGTGGCTCCAGCATGGCACCTGTTGCTGCTGAGGCTGACCTCAGTGGGGGCTCAGTGCTATTTTTGGAGTGTGCTTGAGGGCAGGAAGGATTGGCATGAACTCAAATGCAGAAGAGACAGGCTTGTTATGGACACAGAAGGCTCAAATTTGCTCAGCAACAAGGTCTGCCTCAGCTGGGGGGCAAGAAGTGCTAACCTGGACCTCCTTGGACATGGAGAGAGCATGCCCAGAGCATGATGCTCAAAACTCACAGTGACAGCAATGGGGACAATAATGGCAAATTTGTAGCAATCCTGGGATGGCTGAAAAGTGCTGGCCAGAGGCCAAAGCTTCTCTACCCACATGATGCTGAACAAAATGTCCTGCATCTACACTGGGCTAACACAGAGACAGAGACACAGCCTGGAGATGAGGGCTTAAAGGAAGGAAGCAGAAGGAAGAGGTACCTTTTGTAGGATCAGGGACACTTGTGGCATAGATCAGAAAAACTAACAGAGGTACTTCACAGAAGAGGATTTTCTTGTCACTAGCAGCCAGATCATGTGGTAGCAGCCATGGATGCCAGAGGAGCTCCAAAGCTGACACTCTTAATAAAGATATACCAGCAGGGCAAGTCCCTGGAAAGCTTTCAAAGAGTGTTGTTTTCATTCTGCTGTGAACAAACATCCCACTTCTTCTGCCACCTGGAACCCTGACTGCCTGTGGCCTCCCCTCTCTTTTTGTGTCCTGCAGGGAGAGGGGACCATTAGTCTACAAAATGCTCATGTCAAGTGCTAAAGCCTCATTTGTGCTTCTTTCCATGTGGATAGGGCAATCTCCACCTCTTGGTCACCCAGCAAATGAGTTGTGTTCTCCCAGCCAAAAGGATTACTCAGAAAGGGATGGAGAAAGCATGGCACCAGTGAGATTAACAAAAGCTGTGGAGTTTGGCAAAGGAGATAAAGCAGGCACAGAGATGCTGAAAGCAAAGCAGCTCAGAGGCAAATGCCCTAAAATCTCAGAGGAAGCCTACAGTTCTGGTTTTGCCTCCATTTTCTTCCTCTTTGTAATTGATTCATAAGACATTCTTGTGTAATGTATGCACACCCAGATAAAAATAGTGGCCAACACTCTATAGCCCCAACTATATGGGAGCTATAGAGCCCCATAGCTCTGAAGCAATGCCATGCTGGTGAGGTGACAGAAGGAGCCAGGTTTATTTGCAAGATGTTGCTGCAAATGTGTCAGGGGAAAGATTTCAGCAGATGCAGAGCTGGGGAGTCACAACTGCCACGCTTCCACTTCAGCACATGGAGAAATCCAGGATAATTCTCAGGAAGAAGAGAACAAGGCTCTCCCCAGAATAGAAATGAACACCCATTTCATTAGCTACGACTTCCCTGTGCTTATTTAAGCATGGATTCCTGGGGCAGCTGCATGCTGTGGAACACTGATTAACAATTACACAATGTACCAAAGCAGCATCAGTATGGCACAGCTGGGGATGGGGAGCCTAGCAGAGTCATGCCCTGTCAACCTGGTGGCTGCATCTCCAAGGTTACTTTTAAGAGGAAACCACTTGCTGGATAGCTTTAAGGAAGAAAACATGTTTTTAAAGTCTGATTTTTTCTTTGCTGTGAATTCCTCTTAACTCAGCACTCTGGGGCTGCCTCATGAAGCAATTGCCTGAGCAGGACCTTCCTTCTTAAGACTGTTTTGTCGTCTTTCTCTTCTCCTTCTAGCAGGGGATGTGTTTCCTTAAAACCCACTCACATCTCCATTTCTTTGCCACAGGCTGCAGCAGGAGCCTTCCAGCTCAGTGCTGATCCCTGCAGTCTTCTACATGGCTGATGAGGAGAAGCAGTCTATGTCTACCCATGGACACATCTTTCAGGACATTTTATGTCCCCTCTTGCCCATCCAGTGACAGCTTAGGCACTCCTAGTCCCAAACTCCACACATTTGTCCTAAAAGCTGAAGAGGACCCATTTGGAGTTGGTATGTCCTGTCAATTGGGAGGTTGAGCTTCCAGATTCAGCCAGATGAGGGTATCAGAGAGCAGTGCAAGGGGGGGCTTTCCTCCATCAACACTCTCTTTCTGCTGCCCTCCTATCTCCCACCTTGCCATGGCTGGGGAATCAGCCTGTTGTGTACAGTATAATGGCTCCCTTCAGTGAATTGGGATCAGCTTAAAACACAACAAGGCTCTCTGAGTTTGAATCCTGCTCTATTATTAACTTGGCTGAGGAACAGGAAAACTTTGTGCATTCAGCCAGGGCTTGCTTGCTTTGTGTATTCCCTATCTTCCTCTGGGACATCAGGTGCTACTATTAGGGACAGGATATTGGCCTCAGTGTGAAAGCCTCCTCTCTTACATGCTGTCCTTGTCCAGAGAGGACCCTCCAGGCAGTACCACAGCAGCAAGAGTGTTTTCCTACCTCTCATCAGGCAGGGATTCAGACTATAGGAGCCTATACCCACAGAGGTTTCTGTGCTTGAAGGTCCCAGCAGCTCAGAGTCCTCTTGGCCTGCCTGCAACACTGCTGCTGGCTCTGCTAATGCTGGATGGCGAACATTGGCATTGCCAGAAAGTCCAATAAAATAATGGTCTCATCACTATTCATTCCTTTGGTGTGGACCCTTGTATGCCCACATGAATCCCAATGTGCTGATAGGGTATTAATGTGGGTGCCCTGGGTGTCCCTGAGGAACAGGGCACGGATGCAGCATGTTAATAGCCCATCTTCATTTCCACTGAGAAGCTGTTACACGTGGTGCACACTGACTAACTATCTCTGAGGAAGCTCTTCTTCCAGGATGTGGTTTCCTTCTGCTGATGGTAGAGGACAGCTGCAGTGGGACAGAACACTGTTGTCCTGTGAGGAAGCTGGCACAGAGGGGACTGTGGGCTGTCACTCCTGGAGCAGCAGATGCCTGATGGAGAGTCCTGAAGACTGGGTTTGTACAGCCCCCGTACACATCTAACATCATTGTCCCATCTCTTCTAACTTCCTCAGCTCTAATCTCCCTGATTTGCTTTAATCAACCCACAGTGCCTTCACGTGCAGTCAGGGAAAGATCTGCTCTCCCAGCCTCCTGGGCAGGCAGTGCTCTGCAGAGCAGTGCTGAGCACAGCCAACAAGACGGAACCTCAGCCCCAGGCAGAGGAAGGGAGGTGTATCTCCTGGTTGCTCAGCTTATGCTCTGTTTATGGTCTGAGTCCCAAGATCTGGTGCTCTGCTACAGCCCAACATGTTGAGCTTCCTCCCTCTGATCTGGGCTGCCAGCTGCAATGTGAAAATGAGACGGTTTTAATTAACCTCAAAAAGAAAGAAAAAAGATAGAATCTCTGGGGAAAGAGAGAAAAAAGAGAAGTTATATTCTCGGTTACAGAACTGCTCCCACCAGCTGAGGGATGTCTGGGACAGCAAGGAGATAGAAAAAAAGACTTGAGAATAAAGACTTCCAGGGAGACCTGGACTTGGAGATGAAACATTGAATAGAGTATATTTTATATGTAAAATGCCTACTGCTGCAGGAGCCCAGGCTGTTAATTGGATTGACAGTCCCTTTGATCTTAGATATGTCTCCTGGCTGATTCATGCTGAGACACCCTTCTGACCTTTTGAATATTCAGCTTTTTGGGGAGAAGCAAATGGGGAGCAACTTTCTTTTAACAGACTGAGCCATAACGTAGTTGCTGTTGCAGTCCTCGCTTTCTTCAGCATGATGTGTCAATATCTGACTAATGAATGTAGTCAATAGCTGAGTAACTTAACCTGCCAAGAGTGTGACTCTACCACAGAAAGAACAGTAGTGCCAAGTGGGCAAGGGAGCAGGACCAGGCCTGATGAGAAAAGGGGCAGCTGTTGCTCCAGGTCTTTGTCACAGGTGACTCCCTAAAGTGGGTGTTGAAATTAGCTCAACTCAAAGCTGGGCTATGTTCATAGCAGCAAGGTGAGGAGAAGGCAAACGTGCCAGCATCAGCTCAGACCTGTGGTGCCTCCTGTGGATGCAGGGTACAAGTGGAGCATGGCAGCATGGTTGCCATCTCTAGCCCTCTTTCCCAGACAGGGAGGTGGGTGGCAAGCCATGGCACTTCAAGGGAGAAGGGTCTTATCCTCACTAGCAGCCCTGCTGTACAGCCCCCCATGCAGATTGGTCTCTCAGTGGTGCTGTGACTTTGTCCCCTGGCATGGCATTTACAGCACGGATCATGCCCTCACATCTCTAGGAGGGGACCAGAGATTTGGCAGACTTGCTTGTGACAGAGATTTGTTTGTCATGGGAGCTCCTAACAAGCTCCATTATTGTTCCCCTGGGAGAGACTGAGTCTTTGGGAGATAAATAGAGCTTCTGCCAGGCTGAAGGGATTTCTTTCTGCAGCAGCAATTTTTCCTTCGTGGCTTTTGCCAGTACTTATTGCCTGGCTTGTCTTCTTCTGGAACAGAGAAATTCTGATGTGGGGACTTCTGCAGGAGCTCTGTGGGCTGGAAGGGTACCCTTTTCAGGGATGCTGTGCCCATATGAATATGCATGCCTGTTTGTTGGGGTGGTGTTTCTTGATAAGCCACATCCAAACTGGAGCTCACTTCTCATACACACGGGTGTAAAACCAACATCACTCCAACGTTCCTCATCTGTAACCCTCCTCAGGTCAGCTAAGCAAACACTTTACACCTGGGCAGCCAGTGCTGCCTTCCCTCCATTCCTCCTGCTGTTCAAGCACAGATGAGTCTTTAAATTCTCCCCAGCTGGCCTTGATCTACAGCTCTGAGTGTTGTGGGTGTGCTGTGGAGGTAATAGGATCTTGGGCTCTGTTTTTCTGAAGTAGCTCTGCAGGTGAGTAAAAGAGAAGTGCTAATTGGGGAGCTCTTACATCTGGCTCAGAAGTGAAGATTTATGGGGGGGAAGTTTTGTGTTTAATTCTTGTGTGTCAGGAGTACTGGATATTATATTATGTTTGTGGAACTCCTGCTGGCTGTGGTGGTTATTCTGGCATTCCTCAGTCCTCCAGAGAAGGTGAGTTTGGAGAGGGGAAATCAAGAGTGGGTGAGAGAAACTGGGGTGATTTCCAAGCAGCTAACTCTTGTATTGGCACTAGTGAAGAAAAATGAGATTTAAATCTTTTTCCTCTTATGACTGTGATGATGAGTAGTGTGGCAGAGGGTTGTAGGCTGACAGTAAGGGGCCTGCTGTCAGGAGCTAGAAGTGGGGTTTGGGTGCTTGCATTGCCTGCTCATGTTCAGATGCCTTTAGAGAGCCAAAACCTAGGCTCAGCAACACCTTGCTAGGTGGCTGGAGATGTGCTTGCTGACAGGCAGAACTCTGAGCTCCTATCATTCAAGCTATCTCTGGAAATAGCTTTGTTCTTGAATCATCTGTGTGTGATTGGCTAGGGTCTTGAGCTCTCTATCAAAAAGTGATTTTGAAAAGTCCCACTCCTTGGCATACAAAGCTTCCTAGAGCACCTTCCTTGTATCTAGTCTGAGAGAAAAAGGAAAAGCCTCGATTTGCAATTACAATGATGGAGGCTGAAAGCAAAAGGCAGATAATATATACAAACCCAACTCACAGCATAGCTGTAACAGTGCTCAGGATTAACTAAGCTGGTCAGACATCTGCTATGAAGCACTAAGTCCTTTCTTTGCCCATTTCTTACTTTGCCCCAGTTCCTTCCTACTCACAATCGGGTTTTAAGGCTAGTAAGTGAACTGCTCTGGTGTCATAAGGGCCAGAAGGAGCCCTTGCCTCCATAGCTTGTGCTGAGGGAGCTGGCAACACAGTGGTGACTTCTGTGCTGGAAAGTAGGATTTTAAAGAGAGACTTTGGGTCTGGTGAAGCTTGGGGGAGGTAACAGAACAAGAATAAAAAAAGGTTCTGACATTAAGTTGTATTAATTGCAACATAATCTTGAAAAGTGTTCTTGGTTGCCTTACCCACTCATTTGATAATAAACTGTACACCTACTTTCCTTCAAGAGTTCATTTCATGTGCAAATCACAGCAGGATCTTTCTTCAGCTGGGAGGATTCCTCCTGCTTTTGCATACAGAACACTTGGTGTATTTGCCTCATAGTCTCTGTTCTAAAACATACTCTTTTCCTCTGTGTTTCTCCCCACATTATCCTGAATCAAGTGAAGCATGCTGCATTTGAAATGCTCTCACCCACAGCTGGCTTGCTTGGGCTGTGCTGAAGCCAAAGCCCAACTGCCCATGTAGAGGTGCCTATGGTCAGCTTAGCTCATGCCACTCCAAACCAGGGAAATTGTAACCTGTAGCAACAATTAAGAAGATAAAAAGTGAGATAGCTCCAGAAATGGCTCTAATGGAAAAGCAATCCCAAGTCTTTATCCTGATGTTATGGGTCAGAGGTAGGCTAGGCTCCCGAGGGTTGGGAAGGCTTAGGGGCTTCAGTCTTTCAGCAGGCTTGACATCAAGACCCACATCTGAATCTCAGAGCATTGTGCTTTGGCAAGTCGGAACCCAGCTGCTTTGCCTGTTTGCATATGAGCAGCACACAAGCTATCTCACTGTCCTGAGGAAAGTGTCCTTGTGTAGACACTGAACTAATTTCCCTTCTCACCCTGGCTGGCTTTCCCTGTGGGAAAAGATAACAGCTCAGCTTCACAAAGCAGCTCTCCAGAAGTCCTAATCTTCCTCCTGTCCCTGGGGATGGGCAAAGCCTGAGGTTTGCAGCTGGGCCCAAAACTTGCAGGTAGAAATTGCACAGAGGATGCCAAAAATAAACCCACAGAGTTCAGGCTGGAGCTGTGTGTGACAAGGGGGCTCAGAAAGCCACTTTCTCATCCAGGCTTTCCACTAACTCCACAACTTTCCATGTGCCCTGTTCCAGCAGACCTCATCTGACATGCCATGAGCTCAGTACAGAGGGGAGGAAGGCACCAGGCAGGAGGACTCTGTTTCCTAAGATAGCGCTGACAGGTGCCCTTAATATCCTGGCACGAGTGTGACACTGCGGAGCGAGGGCCATTAGAGATCCCAAAATGGATTTCATCTCATTGAGTCTAACCAGATGTAACCCTGGACCTCTGGGTCACTTTTATTTGTCCATCTTCTACCAGGAAACATGCCCATGCCCACGTGTACCCAGCAATCATCTCACTGCTACTGCACGTAGCTTTGGGCTGGGGCAAGCTCATGTCCTCATCCCAACACCAGCACACTGCCAGTGCTCCTGATCAGCCAGCCCCAGGAAATGCTGGGCTCTGCTTCTGCCTGCCATGGACTGATCTTGCTGAGTTGCAATCTATCTTCTCTCTGCTTTTTTTCACAGAGTTTCTGTGCTTTGTCAGGTCAGGATTTTTTTTTCCTGAATCTTTGATTTCACATCTTCTTTTTAAACTGTCACTAACTAATAGCAAGTCAGCAATTTCATTGTTGTGTTCTCTCCTTGTTTTTCCTTTCTGAACTTGTGTGGCTGAGCCCTCGTGCTGTCTTGCCTAAAGACAAGACAAGAAATAAACACAGTCACAGCTCTCAGTACAATTATGCCCCAGTTCACCTACAGCTATTGCCCCAGAGGTGTGCAGTGATTATATCCTGCTGATCCTGCATGCAAACGTGCTCCTCCTTCACATCTAAGTCTGGGCATTTCCTGTGGAGGCTGGCACTCTGTGACTGATGGACAGCACTCAGATGGATGAGCTCTTGATAAACGATTGGAAAGCAAAACTGTACAGTGCATTGTACTGTGATTTGGGGGATTTCATCCCAGCACTGCAAAGAGGATATTGGGCAAATCAACTAAATCACCTTATTCTGCATTTTGTCTTCTGACTTCCTCTGTAAAGGCATGAAGTTCCCTCCAGGACAAGCACCAGCTTGTGTAATTGTTGTTCTCCCTATCTGAGGGAGCCCTAGGAATGTCACCCATATCTTTGGAATCATCTCCCTTTGCTGGGACCTGCTCTGTCTCCTGTCTTCTGGCCTGTGCTTTCTGGACACAGTAGGCTCAGTCTACAGGAGCTGCTCTGCTTGTGATGGCTGTGAGGGAGAGGGCCCTGGAGACAATGGTGGGTTGCAATATGTCAGTTGTCTGATTAAGCAAGAGGATGTGAATTCTTCAGAGACAGAAGTTTTCATTAAAAGGCAAGAGGGTAATTCTTCATTAGCAAAATGACACAATGTTCCACAAGGCAAAAAAAAATAAAAAATACCAGCAAGGTAACTGAAAACAACCTACCCAACCTCAAAACAGTAAATCCAATCAAGCTTTCCTGTTAAATGCAGGCTTTGAAGAACATTGTATTTAATCATTAACAGTGCTGAATCAATATGAATAATCTGAAGCCACTCTGAGCAGCTAGAGCAGTTTATGTTTCCAAAGAGATGAGTATTGATGCAGAAATTGCAAGTGCAGCCCCAATGCTGCAAAGCTCACTCCAACCATGGCTCATTCATGGAGGTGGTGAGAGGACATAGGCCACTGCAGAAGGGTCTCCACAGCCTGCCAGCTCCATGCAGGGAGAAAAAGTGCACTGAAAACATGTAGGAGGCTGTTCTCTGCCAAATGTAGACCCAGGCTGTGCTGTTGTGTGGGAGAGCCCAACACACAGGTTGTTCTCTGTTCCTCTTTCCACTGCTACTCTGGCTGATAACAGACATCACATTCACACCATCATCCAGGACCAAATGATGCTTTCCCTATCCTGCTGCAGATCAGGCTGTTACCTCATCTGGACCTGCTGCTCACCTCATGGTGGCAAAGAGAGAACTCAAGCCAGACTTCATCCTGCTGACTTCGTCCTAGTGTGACTGTGCAGTGGGCAAGATGACAAGTTTACTGTCACAATTTAAGTTGCATTTGTAGGTTTGGAGTATCCTCACTGCCTTCAGCCCTATCTTTTCACTGACAAAAAGAAAGTCCCAGGGCATTAGAATGATGCTGCCTTGAATCATTTGGTGGGTGGATGTTGGCGTGTGAATCACAGAACTCATAATTGCAGCCCCCGCTTCACAGGCAATAGCTTAAGTTTCTGTTTGGCTTTGTTTTCTGTTTTCCCTTTTGCCTGGCCATTTGACAGTGGTTAGTCATTAGAGCAGCTTTTATTTGGACATTTTGAGAGACCTGTTGCCTTTGGCTCTGGGATGCCAATAATTTTTTAATGGATTCTTATGAATTTCCCCTAGATGGAAATGAACAAAAGAGCTGGAAGGAGAGGGTATGATTTCCAGTTTCTGGGAGTGCTTTACGAACAACTCAGATGATGAAAAAGATGAGGGTGCTCTTCTAATAACAGGGTTTGTCAGGATTCAGCCAATTACTTTCAAAGAAAAATGAACAATTTTGTTAAAGCAGGCCCTTAAGGCCCCTTCTCTGTTCAGCTTCTCTTTGGTTTCACCATGCCTTATGGCTTCAGTGTCTAATTCAAAGGGTTAGCACCTGTATGGGGTTAATGGGGGGAGCAGAAGAGCCCTTCAGCTCCCACACAGGCTCTGCATGGCAGTGGCTGTCATCAGTGCCATACCACAGCCTGCCAGCTCCTCCTTCCCACAGGGAGCTTTTGTGAACATTTTTTGCAACAAAGAAATGTCTCAACAGAGGGCAGATGTGGGTGATCACTGAGATCAAGAGCACAGCTTGGTGCTACTGGAAAGAAAGCATGGCTCAGCCCCCACCCAAGCCATGACACTGTTGGCAGACCACAAGCAGTATCATTGTCATCTCTCTCTGGGCTGAAGAATCATTGTCCACCATCCATGGGGAGGTGGTCGCAGTGGTAGGAGAAGGTTCAGCTATGGGATAACCAGAGGGCAGATAAAATGCACTGAAAATACATAGGAGGCTATGCTCTGCTCAGCTGGCATTGCTCCCTGCCTGCATCCCATGGCTGTGGATATCAGCAGCCATGGTTGTGCCAGGTACCATGTTCTGATGATGGCTGCTGATTACTTCCAAGAGCTTTTCACCATAGTCTCTAGATCCCTTCTCTCTCTAATATGGTGCATGGCTATGTTGTTACCCTGCTGCCTCACAGTACACAGGGACCAGAGCCAACTGCTTTCTGTCCTGATTTCTGTGATCAATTTGATTTCCTTTTCTCTGTGTAGTTGCTCTTCTCATTGTTTCAGATTCAGGTTAAAAAAAAACCCAACCAACAAAACCAAAAGCAAACCAACAACAAAAACATGTTGTCTGATGAAAAGAACAAGATTATTAAATAAATAACTCCTACTTGACATCATTAACTTGGCACAGCTTGGGCAATTTCATTCTCCTACACAGACATCTCCCAGCTAGCCACTCTCAGTGCTGAGAGTGAAGGTGTATTTGTTCAAAAAACCTGTCACATAACATGTTGGTTTGTTTCTGAGGATTGAAATGGCCTCAATTCTTTTACTGGTTTTCAAATCCTTTATCCACATTTTTCCAAGTGCCTTACTATCCAAAATTAAGCAACATATTATAAGAAGGCAAGTTTGAGTTTAACACTTCCTGGTGTTTCTGTTGCTGAAAAAAAGGTATCAGAAATTAAAAAGAAAGTGTCTTTGGACAAATCATTAACATAACAATGACTGGTGACTTAGAAGTAGTGGAGTAATCATATATCTTTTGTGAAAATAGAATATTTTGAATGGCTTTTCCGCAATCTGAAATAGCTCAGAGTAGTATTGATCTGGGAAGACAAAAATATAACAGAAGTCTAAATGACAATTGGCAGCTATTTTCTAGCTCTCCAGTCTCACAATCTGCAATCACACAAGTAAGCATCATTGACTGGGGGGAGAAAGAAATAAAACATCCAGCTTCAAAGAGAAAGTTAACAGAGCAATCAAAATGTGTGCCTCTCTACTGGTTTCTGGGTTTGTAAAATAAAAGAAATGGGAAAAGGAGAATATTTACAAAAACTGCATTTTGCTCATTGTCAAGGGAAGTGTTAAAGACTCATTTTACAGACACAAAAGGAGGTCTATCAATTTAACACACTAAAAAGGAGCTTATAGAAATGGTTTCCATTGCCTGTTGCTGCTATTCTGCAGCTTTGCCTTTCCTCTGCCTATCTCACTGTATGCATACAGTGTAGTCCCACAAATCAGGGCATTTCCCTATGTCCCTGCTATCTTCACAGCTTCCAGTGTGTTTTCTCCTGGCCCTCAGTGCTCTGGGTGGGACAGTGCCCTGCTTTTCCTGCAGGTGCCTCTTGTGCAGGCTGTACACAGCATCCCATATACCAAAGCCCTTAGCAATGCAGTCAGCACAACCTGATGCTCTCCTTGTAAGTTCCTTTGAATAGGCAGTGTAGAAGATAAATGTGAGTGACAACACCTTCAGTGCTAAAAGCCTCCAGAATGGTTGTCCACCTCCTCCTAGTCTTTCCCAGGAAGGTGGTGGTGTGTTGGCACACCAGGGGGATCAGCCCAAATGCTCGAGTGCCCCAGCTTTGCAGCAGTTGGTCCAATTGGCCTGGAATTCCCTGACTCCTGTGATAGGCTGTGGTTCTGGCCCAAGGATTCAGCCAGAGATCTATCCATCACACAGTGTTCTGCTCCAGCCCCTTCTCCTGCCAGGATGCTGGGAAGGTGCCCCTGGCTGTAAGCATGGCCCTGGGCAGAGCCCCTCTCCTGGCTGAGAATGCCATATTCCTCTTCTGTCTTCCACATTTCAGATGGTGCCCAGCCTGCAAGGTTTTTTGAGCCAATACTGCTAACAAGAGCACTGTTGTGAGTCACTCACCACCTAGAGCTGGATGTCAACTACCAAATTAATTTAATTAGTAGTTACTCTAGGCTTTCAAAGGCCATTTGTACACTGACCATGCCTCTCAGTGGCTGCACAGCCATCTGGCTGAGCCTCAACCTGCAGCCTGTTTCCCTGTGAGAAATGTGGGAAGGGTGAGAATGACAAACTCTCCATGTTGTGACCTTGGCATTGTGCAGGAAAACACAGAGGAAAAGCTGCTTGCAAAACAAAGATGAAAGTTAGCCATATCTATCCTCTGCTACCACACTAGCAGTAGCACCTGGGGTGTCAATAAACAGCTGGTGAGGCTGGTAAGAAGTCAGGCATGAGATGGGATTGGAGAGAATGAGCATGGAGAATAGGGACATATGGGGTGGGGAGAAGGAGCAGGGAGCCTGGGTGACATCCCAGAGATGAGGGACCAAGCCCACTCTCAGTTTTACTTGGTTTCCCTTGGTCTCAGACCAGCCACCCACTCTTGCCCTCTCCAGTGTGTTGCACACGCAGAGAGGTGCCGGAGCTGGGAAACACCAGCACATCTTGGGCAATGCCTACGCAGGGAGCTACGAGTGCCAGGCTGAAGTAGGCCAGCAGTACCCCAAACCTGCACACAGCAGACAGCAAACAAGCAGGATATTGCATTCAGTAAAGTCCTGCCTGAAGATAAAACTGCTGGTTAGTTTGCACTGAAATCTGTGCCTTGTTTAGAAGTTGTCAGCAGACTGATGGTCTGACTGCCCTGTTCCTGCTCTCCTCCCCATGTTATACTTGTTGGTTAAATAAAAGTCTATTTTTGTGCTCAGCTTCTGCTTGTTCACCACGTACTCACAGGGAAATGAAGAGCTGTGTTTATGTCAAATGGGTTTATTGAAGTATCAGAAAGCACAAATCAATTTACAAATGAAATTATATGGTACCCTAGGAATCAAAACTAACAAACACAGAGATTCGTCGTTAAATTAATAGCAAGCCAAGATAAAAGGCAATACAGACCATAAAATTAGTCAGGTACAATATACTCCCTAAAATTTAGAGCTCACAGGCACACTGCTCAATTTTCAGAACTAAATAACCAGCAGAGGGGTTTTAATAATATCACAGGCTACATGGCAAAGCAGATTCCAGAAAGCACCACATGCATTTTGAAGTGGAGGATTTACTCCTGTCCCCTGTGAGCCTGGGACAGCACCAACATATGCTCTGCCCGTGGTGTGGGCTGCAGAAGGAGAGCATTGATAGAACTTCTACAGTAAGTCCTTTCACTCTTCAAATTGGTTTGGGCACTGCCTGCTCTGCCTCTTGGGCAGAGGCCGAGGACCTCCTCATGTCCTGCTCTGACACCAAGAATTGGTGGTTCCCTGGCTGGTTGTGGTACAAGGCTGAGAGTGTGCAGAGCTGGGGAAATGCTGTTTCTTCAGTCAATAAATTAATAGATCAGGCTGGCAGAGAGGGCCCATGGCAAAACAGGAGCAGAGCACTCATCACCACTGCATGGTTAACAGGCATCTCAGCTTCCCCGGGGCAGTGTAACCCAGCTCCAATGTTGTAAGAATGATGTAAAGATGGAAACCACCCTCGAAGGCTGGAGGACAGCCCCTGGACAGCCAGGGTGTGCCAGCACAGGACATTCTCTGGAGCTGCTTCCCTCACCCTGCTCTGCAGTGCACAGGGTCCCTATTGAGAGCACAGGCTGTGGCACACTGCTGACAGTAAGCCTTGGACAGGAGGTACCTTCTGGGCACGGTGCAGCAGCAAGGCACTGTGCTAAGTGTATTTTTCCGCTAATAGAGCTGTCCTGGCATGGCACAAGCATCTGCCTTTGCTCCCTGTTCATCCTGCATGACAGAAACAAGTTGCCCAACGTGTGGCTTTTACAAAGGGCAGCACCTTGGGTTTTGCTTTCTGAGCTCAGTTGACATTTTCACACATTTTGTAGGGCTTCTCTGACTTCTGCTGCTCGCTCTTCTATCTTCTAATTAACTAACGAGACATATGATGATGCTGTGACATACACAAGAAATGACAGGGCCACTAGTGTGGCATTCCCCTCAGGCAGCCTGTGAAGCAGCAGGCATGGGGCAAGCTTTCAGAGATAATGTGCTAATATGTGTTGAAATACGAGCACCTTTTAAAGTGATAATAACACACACCTCAGAAGAGAGTCAAAGCCCTTTAACCCCAGGGTGCTCCTGCCTCCCTGAGTGCCCAGCGTGGCAAGATGTCAGCCAGGGGTGGGAGAAGATTGCTGGCTTCTCTGGGAGTTGGCCTCTGTTCAAGGCAGTATGACATACATGTTTTCAAAGCCACTCTAGAGTTATCATGAGTGCTTGTATCTCAAGGATGTGGGCTAAAGCTCTCCTGGAATGTTCTAGGCTTACAGCTAATAAAGGTATTATACGTAAATTAAGTTAGAGGTATTTAACGTTAATCCCTTTGGCTTTCATTGCCTTTTGTTTATGAAACTAAATACAATGATGCATAATAATAATTAAAGATTAGCTGGGAAACAGGAAATTAATCCACGTCTCCTGGGCAGTCACTGAATATCATTCATTTGAAAAGGATATGTTGGGTTTTTATAAACAAGCAGTTATTGCCTTACTAAAATTGAATTAATGAACTCGACTGATGTTTGCCTGTATGTAAAGCAGCTCTGGTGGGTGGTGGTGATTTCTACAGGCTCCAGCCTGGGTTGGAACAGCAGGTCCAGTGTGCCCAGCACAGCCTTGTTTGGTGCAGCCGGTGCTCCTTGCCATGGTTACCCTGTTCCACCTGGTCACATGCAGCCTTTCCACCCACCAGTCCTGGCTCATGTTTTCCCTGGGTAGCCCCTGAGTTTTCAATGCTGTCCCTCACAAACTCATCCTCTGGACCAACCCGCTGGGTGCAGACCCCAGCCTTCCCCTGAAAGCCTGCCTACACCCTAAAAAAATGCAGAAAATGCAGAATAGCCTCTTCAGACAGAAGCTTTCTGTGTTTATCCTGTGGAAGAGAACAAATTGAGCAGAAAAAGGGCAATTTCAGGAGATGCCTGTCTGAATGTTGTTTCATGATGAACAAAGTAAGCCAGTGACCTGGTATTCCCTGTCCAGCATGGCACGGGGCAGGCAGCTCCAGGTGAGGTTGCTGAGGCATGGACACCTCAGCACTGCTCCAGCAGCAGATCAACCGCCTGAGGAGCTGTGGGAAATCTCCTACCGCAAACTTGAACTTCCCAGCTTCAGTTTAAAATTAGTTTCATGATTTCTTTGGCAGTCTCAAACTGCTGAGAACTGATGAATCTGTGGGGATGGGGAGTACAGTCATGGCCAGACTTGTTCCCAAGTCATTGAGCAATGATAACGAGTTTGTGGCTATTGGCGACACATCCCTGGGAGCTGTAATCACAGCCCTACAAGCCTGGCATGGCTGATCTATCACAGAACAAGAGAAAAAAAGCTGGTGCATCAACCATCCTTTGCCCTCCAAAAACATCCCCATGAACATCCCCATAGCCTAGTTTGAGTTAGAACAAGGTATTCCATTCTATATATGTCATATTCAGCATAAAATTGAGGGCCAGTCCCTCAAACTTTCCCATGAAACTTGGGCCTTGTGATCTCTTAGATAAGGCCTGAGACCCAAGCAAGGCAGGTGCATGATTAAGCTATTTAGCACCTAATAAACAGAAAATACAAAAAGAAGAGGTTTGGGCTTCTGGCCTTCCGGAAGGTTGAGCACCTGAGCCATCTGGGGTGGTGGACTGATAGCTCTTCTTGCAGGATCAGCAGCCCAGCTCTGCTGTTGCAGGACTCTCTTCTGTCTTTGATCTCAATTCAAGAGTTCCAGGATCGAGCCCCTGAGTCTGATTCCCATCTGCTGTGAAGACTTTCTGCTACAGGATCAGTGGTGACAGTGACATGGTTGCCATCCAAGGGTGTTTGGGTGTGGTATCGGTTCTGTATATATTTGTTAATATTTCATTTTATTGTTATTATTTTCATTAATGTAGTTTAAGTTTTCATTTCCAATCCACAAGTCTCTCTTTTCTCTCTCTCTCTCTCTCTGTTTATTTCTCCTTTTCCTTCCTGGAGTGGGGGGAAAGGGAGTAATAGAGAATATCTGTCACTGGATTAGTGGTCAGCCCAGCCTGAATCTTGACACCCCACCAGCAGTTCTCCCTCTGTATCCCATTTCTCTATGCCCCTATCCCAACACCCTCAGTCAGCATCTTCCCAGCACACTAAGCAGCACCCCCACCCATAAAGAGCAGCTGAAGGAGACAGTGGCTGCCCACCCCAGGAGAGACCCAGGCTGGCAGCACAGCTGCATGCTCAGATTCACCTGCCTTTTGAGGCTCAGAAGGGTAATTTAAGTGTTTACACGATCTCAGTGTCAGAACTTGATAATGGTTATAATTTACTGCAGTCTAATTGCACAAGAAGCAATGCATAAACAGTTACCCCAGACATGTCTTGACTCGAGGTGTCCCTTAGCTAAGTAAATCCAGCTTAATTAATGCTTCTTAGAAGAGAATGGGACAAGGCTGGCTGTGTGCCACATTCCCAAGTGAGTTGAGCGTTAGCTCATCTCTGCATCTACAGGCCACTGTGGACTGAGACTAGCCAACTTTTCTCACTAGAAGCAGCCCAGGGTGATGAGGTGGTCACCTACAGCTCTGTCCCCTGTTGTTCACCATGTATACCTCTCCTAAGCAGACAGACGCCCAGACACAGGGTGACACTGAGGGCAGCTACCTGCAGCCTTCTGGGAGTGACTTGTGCTGCATCTTCCCCCACTGCAGCACCACTGGAGAGTTCACCAACGGATCCTCCATCCTAAGGAAGAGGTGCAAAGCATCTCCCTGCTAAGGACATTCCCTCTTACTTGCACCTGATTTCAGGCCAGCATTCCCTCCTCCTCTTCCACTGCTTGTGAGCAAGGTGGGACAAGAGCAAGAGCATGATCTTCTCCAAAGCCCAGTGTGAGTAGGCTACCAATGGGCTGAGGAGCTCAGCATATGCCTCCTGGGCAGCTCCCTGTCATGACAGGTACAGATGAGTTTTGCTCCTAAACCTGGAAGGGATGTCCAGGAAGGGCTGTGGTGGCAGGTGGGTGTATGCCAGAGCAATGCTCCCAGGAGCAAAGAGTGATGGCAGTTTCCCTTCTCTGCTCCCTTCATCCTTTCCTCTCACACAGATACTGGATGGCACTATTTTGCATCAGCCCAGCTGTGAGTATTTTGAAAAGTGACACTCAAAACAAGGCAGGAAAGCCAGATCTAGGGAGAAGAGTTGGGTTGCCAAGGGATGGAGGGGACCTCCAGGAAAGCCTGGTGCCTGGGAAGCAGAGGAAAGGCTCTGTTTACAGTAGCAGCTGGCCCAGAGACTTGCCTTTGTCCTGATCATGGTTCATGTTTATTTTTTGCATGAGCCAAGGCCTCTCACCCTTGTTTGAAGGCAAGGGGAAGGAAAGGGCTCATTTCCCTCAATCACACAGGAATGGCAGTTGTGGTTTGGCAGGGAATCAGTTCAGGATGCCTGTGAGAGTAGAGCTGTGTCTGTGAGGCTGCTGGAGGTAATGGCCTCTAGCCTGGAAAGCAGGAACTATTAATGAGCTGTTAATTATTCCTGAGTTTTTCTCTTGCACATACAAACTCACACAGGTCTTTCTGAGAAGGCGTTGGCAACACCTCAGATGTCCAAAAAGGGGTAGTTCTTTCTGCTGTTTTCTCTCTTCCCTGTGGTCCAAACCTCCCATCATTCCCATCACGTATTCATCTGCCATCGGAGCATCTTCATTTCCTTGTCATTTGCGGAGAAGTAAGGCAGCTATGTGCAGATCACTCTTAAACAGTGGCACCAGGATATCAAGAGATTTGTGAATGAATAGAAACCTCTCCAGAGCTTTGGCAGTGCCCAAGCAGGCAAAGCCACACTGAAGTGTCTGTGCTGGCACAACCACAGCAGGAGCTACAGGCTTGAAGTGCCCACAATGTCATGTGAGACTTTGGTTAGTGTAGGCAATACTACCAACTCCTAAACCTAGTGCCACCAAACCTCAGAGAAAGTCTTTGTGTATTATAGGCAGAAGAAAAGCAAAAGGAAGTCCCAAATGGAAGTCACAGTCTGTGACATGCCTCTGAGAGCAAAGTACCCAGGATGGATTTCCAGAAGTAGTCTTACAGAAACAGTATCAATTAAAAGAAAGGAATGTTTCCTGCAGTAGAGGGTCTACCCAGGAAAGATGTACTGCACTGGAAGTAAAACCAAGAGAGAGAATGAAGTAAACTGGAAGAGAACTCCCCACACCAAGGCAGAGCCCACCACCCATTCTCAGTCCTTCATGTGACATTTTCCTTCATCAGCCAGACGTAGACAGTCACAAACCTGAGTTAAAATGCAAGTAGAAGAACAGGACTGCCAGCAGCATGCCAGTTTGGCAGGACAATGCCACAGCCAGTGACATTCTGGGGTAAGGCACTGAAACACAACCCATCACAGCCCTGTCTTAGGTCTTCCAGGAGAGGCAGGAGCAGGTTTCAGCTTGGACTAAAGCAAGATGAAATTTTCAGTGACTGTGGCACCATTGAAGGGACACCTGCTGACTTCCAAAGGCAACAGCTTTCCTGCCAAAAAGCAAATGCAAATCACCAGCTGTCCTTTCAGAGATTATTCAGATTTGTGAAGTATCTAATAGACACTCTTGTCTAAGTGTCTCTTTATCCTTTGTATCCTTCCACATGAAAATACAACAGAAAAGCAAAATCAAGAGATTTCCAATCTGAGATGAACACTGGGAGCACAGAGGGACGTGTCATCAAAAATGTAGTCATGTTGAATTTTTAAGGCAAGTTTGGAAAGAATCTGAGAACAAACCGTACTGCTAGTGCTTGTGTCTACTAGTTTATCAAGACAGTGTCAAGGAGATTAAAGAACAAAAAAATGTCAATCCTAGACAAAGTACTTTAAGGAGGAGTTCAGCAGGACACAGAAGGAAAGGACTGACAGAAGCCAGAGCAGACTCACAAACCCTACTCTGCAGAAGCAGCCAGGTACAAAACAGTCTCTGTAATCCCCAAAGATTGGAGCTTCTGGAGTATCAAATAGCTTCCAAAACAGACATAGTATGATGATGGAGATACAGAGGACAGAGAGAGGACTCAGAAGGCAATGACACTGCTGCCAAGCTTGGCTGCCCAGGGATACTTGGCATCCCTGCAGGTGCCTTGCCCCTTAGCAGTGCTCCAGCATGGGCTGCCCCAAGTGTAGCCATTACCAGAGCATGCAGTTTGTTCTTCTGACAGATCATGAGATGAACAAGATGGTAAAGCCCAGCTGATGGTTAAGGAAGTCTGGAAGAGACTTCAGAAGAGCACAAGCCAGAGTCATATAGGAACTTCTGCAAATCCTTCCCAAAGCACTGGAGCAAGGCTTTTTTTAACCTGATTAATATTGTACTAATACTTTGGGATCAAGAATGGCTTAAATCTTGGACAGCAGTAAGAAAAAGTCATGCTGCAGTTCAAAAACCAGCTGCAAGGAACTGAAGATGTTCCAAATGGAATTAAACCTTACAGTCAGGACATAAATGCTGCAGCCATTGCACAGCAATAGATGTTTATACATTCTTGTGTGACCCCAACACCTCTGTCAGAGCAGGTGCAAAAGAAAGCAAAGAAACAAACCACCAAACAAAACAAAATAGAAAAACAATACCACCAACCTGTAACCAGTGCACAAAGGGAATTTGGTTATATAAGAATTCATTCTCCCTTTCTCTAAAGTCATCTGGTGCTCAGAGGCTCATTTCTCTGTATTCATCCTGATTCCTGGACTATATCCCAACAGCCTTCATGGCAGCCAAATACAGAGTCTTTTTTAATTTCCCCCCCCCCTCCTGTAGTGTGACAGGAATTGTTAGCACTTCTGCAGTTTCCTACACTTGTCTCCAGTGCTGCAGGAGCCTCTTGCTGCCAGGTTTCCTGCCTGTGTTTCCCTCTCAGAGGAGCTGTAGCAGGATCTGGGAAGCTATAAGCAGCTTAGCTGGAACCCTGAATGCACCCTGGCATCATTGTCTTTGCCTTCAAAGCTGGGACAAAACAGGAACACAGAGCTCTTTGCCCATCAGTTGGTACCCAGGAGAGCTAGCTGCCCTTTCATGTGTCCCTGTGCCTAGCACATGTGGTTTCTACAAGCTGTATGCTTGCAAGGGATAATATTTTCTGCACCATGTTGAGCAGTTCACTCTCTGCCTCTCCAGTCCCAGAGAGATGTTTTCCATGGCAAAGCCCAGCACAGCATCCAGCACTGGGCTCCTATCAGTCCTGCAACATGCCCATGAGAGAATAAAGTGACTCTGGAGAGCAGTGCTGGTAAGTCCTGAGGATAACTGAGTGTCTTGTGCCCAGAGATAGCAGTGATGACAGCTCCAAGGCTGACTCATGACTGATGCCATCTCAGCACAAGAAGTATTTAATCTCAGCTGAGATATTTTTTTTACATCTGGCCTCTCTATTCTCTTTCCACTGTCATGAGTCACTTCCCAGCTGCCCTGTTTTTCCTTCTTTTTGGTTTCATCTCTCTCCTGCTGCAGGGACATGGTAAGCTCTCGGGACAAGGACACCAGCAGTGCAGACACAGTTCCCCCAGCCCAGCCCAGAGACAGGCTGCATTGTGCTGCTGCTCACCTTACCATAGTGCAGGGAAGGTTTATTTAAGCATATGCAGTTACAGTTAGTGACTCTTGGCTGTTTCTCAGCTTCCCAGCATCAGCCTCCAGTATGTCTTCTGGCATACATATTTATGATCCCAATTATCACTGAACAAAAGCCCAGGTTTCTCTGAAAATAAATGATTTTTAATCTAAATTGCCCAGTTTACACACTTCACCCACCTCTGCTTAGCAGAACAGCTGGTGTTTACTGACTTCTCATTACTGTTCCAAGCAACACAAGATACTGGCTGGAGAGGATGAGCCACCTCTGAGATAAGATGAGCTCAGGCTTACCTCTTCCTCAGACTATCTGCACGGTCACTGATGAGCCTCTAGCAGAGGCAGGCTGTGCTGGAGGCCAGCCTCTGCCAAAGTCCAAGGTGGACAGCTGGATAAATGATGTGACTCCAGCTACAAAACCTGAACACTGAGCTTCAGAACAGTTCTGCACAGCCACAGAGTGCACTTAGCAGGGGTAGTGTGTCAGCACCAGCTATGGTTGATTCTGCTGGCAAAGGGGAAGCCTAGGTGCAGGTCCTTGGGATGAGAGGCAACTCCCATCCACACCCTGGATCTGTGCAGCACACTGCCCAACTTCAGACTTCCCTCACAAGCAGCATGCAGTTTCCCTGCCCAACTACCAAACTTTGACTGTACTCAGAGAGGGTTTCTAGCCCTCATTTCACCCATGAGGTCTGAGGCATGCAGTGGAAAAAGGCTGAGTTGGAGCTGAGTGGTACAGGAGTGAATAGGAAGGTCTCTCCATCCAGCCTTGCCTCCGTCCAGCACTGGTCCAGTGAAAATTTGCAGCATTGTACAGGGAAAGAAAGATGTTTGCTGGTAATGATGACTATTATTGAGTGCTGTATTTCTGCAGGTAAGAGTAGTTTCCATATAAACCCAAACAAATCTGACTATCTCTACACTGCTGCCCATATCTCTATTTACAGTTATCTGCATTTCCTTTTCCTGATGGCTTGGGAGGTTCACACTGAAGCTAAGACGATCCAAGAATTATTCTTGTCATGGCATTTCCTCTGTCCAAGAAAGAGCCTATGTTAAAGAAAGGCAGTCCCTCTTTATTCTAGACCTTAAATGGCCCCCTGAGGCAATAAACAAAAATGGGGTCAGCATGCCAGCACTGACTCTTAGGTGGGCTTACTTCAGCACTGGTAGCACTGGTACCCAGAGGGTCACACTGGTGAAAGATCAGAGCAAGACAGGTTGGGACCAGGTCCAGACACTGGCAAGTAGAATCACTGAAGCCAAAGCAAGGAGGTTCCTACAGCACCCTCCACCTTTTAGAAGTGCTGGAAATGAAGGTGCTAGTTCTAGCAGCTGTGTGAATGCATGTGCTGCTGCACGTGGTCCTCACTAGTCCTATTTCCAGCTTGCCTGGCTGAGAACTGAAGGAAGTAGACTGGGTCTGGGCATGGAGAAGACAGTCACATGCAGCTCAGAAATAAGTGACAAGCCACAGCAGGATGGCATCTGATGTAAGAGACCTGATCCATCTCTTCCCTTTCCCCTATTTCCTCTGACATTGGTGCTAGTGAAGGGAGGGCTGGACACTGGTGGCCAATGTGTTTCTGCAGTGCTGCTCTTCCAACCTTCTCTTGGAGCAACATCACAGCCCTGCCAGGCTCTGCACTGGGCAGCATCTTGGGTGCATGCTCCTTATGTTCTCTTTGCGTTTCCTCTCTACATACACACACAAGTGCTCCCTGCTGTGTCTAAATGACACAGTTGCCATGGCCCAGGAATGGTGGAAAATATCACTCCCACCCAGGAAGGGGCAGAGGATGATAATTCCCACCCTGGCTGCCTCAGGACCTGAGGCATCACCTGTTGATCTCCTCTGGCACAAAGTTCCCAAAGCATCTGTTTCTCTGCCCATGAAATTGTCCTGGTGGCTGGAGGAATGCAGTATCCTCCCTGTCCCTTGGGCACAGGCCCAGGAGTTGGTATACACAACTATCTGCTCTAAGTTTCACTTTATTTCCAAATATTACTATGGAACTTAATCAGCCCTGGACACCCTAACCTCTTGTCCAACATGGAGAACAGCCCAGCTTTGTCACAGTGTGTGGGAGCAGGCAGGTGGATGAGCAAGAGGGGAAATGATGTTTTATAAGATGTTCCCAAGGAGCAAGGCTCTTTATTTTTTCTTCCCCCCAGGCACCACAGCTTTGTTTGCTGTGATTTAAAGAGGACACATTTGCTTAAAAACCACAGGCCAGATCCACAGTCCCTGCAAATCAGGACATCTCTGTTTGACTTCATGGAGCTTAGCTGATTTAGACCAGCTGATACACTGACCTCTATGTTTAAACAAAGCCCATTTTTTTTCTTACTGGTGCTAGGCAGAACAGCCTTGGGTTTGGCTCTGGAAGGGATGTTTTAGCAGGAATGCTGTCTGTATGATTCATCCTCCACTGGGCTTAACTTTGATAAGAACCACAACAGCCATTGGCCACTTATTCAGGTCTGGGGCTCTACCACTGCGAGAAACACAGCTACCCACATCCCAGCCACCTGGTGCAGAGCTTGGCCAGCAGTGCAACACCAGCTGCTACAACCACTGGCAACAAAAGTCCTGCTTGGATGCCTTGGCAGCAGCCTTGGGGTGGTCTTGAGCCTCATCTCAAGGACCTAAAGGGCACTGCTGAGGACCAGGCAATCTAAGTGCAGCAGCTGCTGCAGGCAAACTACTGTAGGGCTGGGCAGCATCCCTAAGGGACATGCTGGAGATGGCAGGGAAGAGAGGGGTGGTGATGGTGGTGCCAGAGTAGGGCACTCCTACACCACACAAACTCTCAAGTCTTCAAGAACCAACAAAGATTCTTCTCTTTCTTCCCCAGCTTTGATAGCCTGATGTCCAGCCATCAACCTGTCTTCTGATCTGAAGATGTGAGACTGTGCATTTCCCTGTGTATGAAAAGAAAAAGGGGAACTGACCTGAAAAACTGTTGAAAACATCCTGCCCAGCACAGTGAGCACCAGCCATCTGAACCAAGAACAGTCAGCCCCATGGAGTGAGACAGGAAGGTTTGGGGGGCTGGCTCTCCCCTGAGCTTGCTACATTTCAACGGGGATGAAGATTTCCCTCCTCTGAGCTCAGAGCTGAGGCTCCACTAAAGGCATTGCAGGAATGCTGGCTAAACAAGCAGTAAACTCTTCACTGCCCTGAAGATGGATGCTTCGCAGGGATTAGAAGGGGAAAATGAATTCAGTGTATGCAAAGAGCAGCAAGGAAATTAATGTTCTGCATTTAGTATTTCCAAGCAGAGGAGTGCATCAGGGAGGTGGAAGGACTTAAACCAGGGTCTCCCTGTGAAGCTCTAGCTGAGTGTCTAACCAGTGGTTGTTAGAGCAAAGAGATGAGCTGGAAAAGCTGCTCGTTCTTCACTCTGCACCAGTACAGACTGAGAACAAGGGTGGGTATTAGCCGGGAAGCAACACTCTGCCTGCGTGAGGCTGCAAATGTGGGCATTTATTGCTCTCTGGTGGTGAGACAGGCTGTCGAGGAGAACGTTGTCCTGCTCCTGGTGCTGAGCAGCAGCTCTCTGGAGATGCCTCCACCATGTCTCCCACTGCCCCTGCTCATTTTGCTTCTCCTTCAGCCAGGTAGCTCAGGACACTAGAAGCCGGCTTACTGCCTGCCAGCTGTTCAGCTTCTCCTTTGGCTGCCAATGGCCCATCCAAAGACTTTGAAGCTACCTGTCCCTGCCAAAAGTCCCTCTGTGCCCTGTCAACCTCTGTGCCCCAAGGGGGCTGGACATGTTCCACAGTGCAAGCCAATGCTCCTAGCCTCACTGTCCACTCCCTGGCTCTCCTGTATCATATGGAGCTCTGCAGGCTGGAGAAGAGAGGCTGAGGAGGATGCCAAGCTGCAAAGCCCAGGTCAGGTAGGGCCCATGGCATGCTTGTGCTTCAGATGCTGAAAGTGCACATGGGCTGTAGGGCATTAGGGTCCATCCTGGCTCTTCCAGTGCCAGAGCTGAGGCTGAACAGCAGGGCTGGGGTGAGGGTAGGCTCTGCTTCCCCTCCCCCCCCCGAGCAATTGTACACCTGCATATGGGGCTCATCACCAGGCAAGGCTTGACCAACCCCCTCATTTCTCCTCCTTTCCTTAATTCTACCTCTCACTGCCAAAAGCTTTGGTGATGCTTTGTACTAAAGAAGCCCTGGGCTCGGCAGAGGTGTGGGTCACAGACCGCCACAGAGCAGAGAGGACAGAAACCAGATAAGAATAAATAAAGGAGTTGCTATTCAAGTTAAAACACATTGTGTCAGGCTGAGCTGCCCCACAGGACTTGGGGTGTGCAGGGCTACAGGCAGGCACACGGCAGCACTCTCCTGTCCCCATCCCAGGCAGGGCAGTTGCACTCCTGAAATGCCATCTGTGTCTCAGCCCTGCTGCGCTGCATGCTCCAGCACCACTGCTGGGTTCTCCTCCTGCCCTTGATGTACTGCCTGGGCTGCAGCGCACAGCCTTGCTCCCGAAAAATGGGGGCAGGGTCCCAATTGTTTGGTCCCCTGTCTGTCAGAGACAAGAAGACCAAATGCTCCCAGCTCTTTAGGATGTGGTGCAGGACCTCTCCCAGGCCTGTAGTTCTGAAGACCACATGGACCTATGCCAGTGGAATGGCACAATGCTGCTTGATGGCTCTCACTGGAGTCCCCAGGGTGGTGGGTCAGTCAGACGATGTGGCCACCTTCACTCAGCCACCTGGGCCGGTATGTGGCACAGCCTGCTGTGCCCTCAGGGCCCTCCAGGGCACCAGGGATGTCACCTAGCTTGGCATGAATGAGCTCTTGCAGCTTCTGGTCTCCCATCTCGGTCGCTGCGGCGAGGGCCAGGAGGAAGTAGACTGCTGCATCATGTTCATCCTAACCGTAAAAGACAGGGCAGGCATTAGGAAGTGGTTTAACTGGAGGTCACAGAGAATAAGGAAGCTGGAGCTGAGCCCAGTGGTTCCAGGCAGAACCCAGTGATGCCCGACTTCGTTGAAATAGGCTCTATATAGTCGCAGCTAAGTGTCAGCTTAGCCAAATTGTCTTTCCCCCTTCAGGCCAGCATTGTATGCATTTATTCTACTAAAGCTGCAGATAGGACAGAGAGTCACAGGATGCAGCCATCCACATGTGTTGCTGCTCTGCTAGCAGATGTGATACTTTACCTCCAGCTCTCCATCAAGACCAGAGTGCTCATCACAGCATCATGGAAAGGTTTCCTACCTTCAGTTTGTGCAGAGTCAGGTTGCCAAGGTGGTTATACACCTTGCAGTAGTACAAGGCCTCTCCTGAGCACTGCAGCAAGGGAGGGCGCAAGGCAAGTGTCTTCAGGTAGCAATCTTCTGCCATCTCATACATATGCAGGAAATAATAGACTGTAGCCAGGCGGTGGAATGCAACCAGTTCTTGCAGTTGATCTCCTAGAAAAGAGTTGCTGATACAGTCAGGCTGCAGCACTCTCACCATACATCTCCAGCCTGGCACGCTTAGCTGCTTGAGGATGCATCTGCTTAACAGCCTGGGGGCATGGATATGTTCAGAAGAAGACTCTGGATCTGAAGATGGCTCAGAGGAAACAGAGTCATGGGCAGGGCTACTGATACCAAGGCTGGACAGATTGTCCAGAGAGTGTATCATTCAACCACTGGGTGGTTGAACCATGGAGTGCTGAAAAGGGCTATTAGAAGACTGGCTCCATCTCAGATATTTATGCTGGCATTTTGCCCATTCAAACAATTTCTGTAATGGGAAGGGATGAGTTTACTAGAAGAGCCAGAAGAGAGAGGAACTGTTCAGTCCTGTGCCTTCATCAGACTTCCTGTGCTCTGACATAGCAACAACCCTCCACTCAGACAGTTCCACCATGGCAGAGCACTCCCACGTGGATGTCATCCATCTTAAAAAAGGAAGTGGCATTTAAAAGATGTTACCACTTAGAATAATAGGTCCAGCAGGACATTCCCCTTTCACATGTACACTGCTGTCATCCAGAAAGGAAACTCTCCATACCCTGCGGGTGTGCATCACTCACCAACCCTTATGCTCAGCCTGGCTGCCAGTGTGGCAAACTCCAGTGCCTTCTCATAGCCCTGCAGCCCGATCTGCAGCTCTGCCAGCTTATTGAAAAGCCGTAGCTCTGTCTTAATGGCCTTTAGTTTCCTGGCCAAGGGCACAGCACCTCCCTGAGGAGAGAGAACAGTGAGTCCAGGGTGCTCCTGGAGGTATCTTTACAGTACTGCCCACAAAGGGGTGACTGAGCAGCAGGTGATGGACCAAGTGCTTGGCATAGCAGGTAAACAATGGGGTGGGTGGGTGAGCACTGCAGATTAAGGTTCTAGCCCTTTCTTTCCCTTGAAAATGAGTTTCATATCACAGAGCATGGTTCTTAAAACTTGAGCCTCGTGTCTCTGCCCTTCCTTAGGTACTTGAAATCCTGACTCTGAGCATGTCCCCAGGAGAAAACAGCTCACACCCAACACTGCCAGGATTTGTAATGCAAAGACCCTGTTCCCACTTCCCAAATGATCTCTGGGGTGAGCTACAGCCATTGCAGAATATGTCTGTGCTCCAGGTTTTCCCCTTGCAGCAGTGTTTCCACTCTGGCATGCTCAGACCCTCCCCATCTCTCTCCATCCCTCCAGCCTGGCCATGCAGTACTGCAGCCAGCCCTGTGTCAAAGCTCCCATGGCCATCACCTTGCAGGGACAGAAGGACAGAAATTCTCAGAAGGATCAGTACCCTATAAAATTCCACTGCTCGATCTCTGTTTCGGCTACCATTAAAAAAGGTGTCACCTGCTTTTTCATAAAGATCCATGGCCAAGGAGAAGTTCTCCCATTTCAGAGCAGTTTGAATAGCTGCCTAGAAGGAAAAGGAACAGGAGTGAGATTTGGAAAGAGACATTTGCACATAGCCATTGGTGTGATTAAATAAAACCAAGTCATCGTAAAAGTGAGCCCTAGTGCTCCAAGCAACATGGAGATAGGTTGACCAGCAGGTGTGTGGGCTGTTGTGTTCCATTTGCAAGTGGTATTTGTATTTCAATGGGAACTGGTCACCTGGCACCTCCATCTTCCTTTGGAACTCCTACATCACTTTTTACTCAATTCACTTACTTTCACCCAAGAACTCTCTAAACCTAGTCTATGGAAGGAAAGAGGAAATTTAGTGCCAGATACTGCAGAGTGTAAGGCAAAAGTTCCTCCTTCCAGCAGCCGGTATACAGTGCTCATAAGAACCTTATCATCCAGGTCTTTCAGTCCCAAAAGGCTCTTACCAAGGATCTGTGATGGGAATGCAGCTAGCCAGGGTGGCAACTGAGCTGCTCCAGTCACCTCCTCCATACCTGAAAGTACATTTCCACCAGCTCATCTTCCTGCATAAGATAGTAGAGCCTTCCTGCCTGTAGCCAGGCCTCTGCTGCTTTCACAGTCTCTTCAAGGTCAATGAAGATCCTTAGACTCTGTTTGGTGCAGTCCAAGGACTGTCTCAAAGCCCTGTGATGGTAACAGGCAAAAAGCCATTATGGAGAAATCACAGTACACCCCCAGCAATCAGCTGCAAAACTACCACACCACCTCCCCATTGGTAGTCCTGTGTTCTCCTACAGTTCCAAAGGTTAGAGGCAAATGGATAGCCACACCTCTGAGCAATGTGTCCTAGTAAAATTGTGGAAGTCTCCATGCTTTTAGTGTACATGGGTATCATCTGGAAACCTTAGACCAGCCTGGGACCCCTGTGCTCAGCACAGCCCTAAGTCTGCTCCTGAACATGCTGCTCCCCAGTCCTGCTTGTTTCAGCTGATAAAAGAGAATTTTGTCCAGGTCATCTGCAACCCCTATTTGCCCCTCTACATTAAGTCCCAAAGTCATCCCCAACCACACACAGGTACATAGGCAGGGAGAGCTCACACCTTCATTTTCCAGACAGTATCTGGCACCCAAGACCACAAATCTGCCTATTGTTTGTCCCTCAGTGCAGCCAAAGAAGCAGATTTGTGGCTACATGTGCAAGGCCTTATAGCCCTGTTTCAGGCTCCTGGTCACTGGATGACAAAGGGACAGGCAGCAGGACCAGCCAGTGGGCTGGACACACTGCCTGCAGAAAGTAGCTGTGGGCAAAGGAGCACCAGTTAGTGACCAGGGCATGTTGGTTTGCATGGTGTCTTGTCTGCTGGCAGCTAGGCTCCAGCCGTCCTTCAAGTCCAGGGCAAGGGGAGCTTTGTGATCTTAAATAACACTGTTCACATGACAGGCAGGCATCTGCTTCCTGAATACCTTCCCTCTAAACTCACTATGACCTAGCATGGGAAGGTTAACATCCAAGCTAATGACAGTCCCTGCCCCTTTGCCCTTCTGGGACATGCGAGCTAGCTCTTCACTGTTTGGCACATTTGCCTTCAAAGACTGAAGAAAGTCTGTTGTCTGTCCAAGTCTCTTCCTCTCCCCTCTCACCTAATCTAATCAGACACTTGCATATGTCAAGCAGGACATTGAAAGGTGAGCTGTTACTGGATCTTAAATACCTCCCTGGGAAAAATACTCCAGCAGAGATAGGAAGGGAAGACTCAGAGGCTGGAGGCTGAAGCCAGACATTCAAATAAAAGATAAGGAACCTATTTTTACTGGTGAATAGTGATTAATCACTTCAATAAGCCTCCAAAGGAAGCGGTGAATTCCCTATAGCTGGATCACCTCTGATCAAGGCTGGACGTCTCTCTGGAAAACTGTGTTTGGCCAGACCCCAGTTCTGTCCCAGCTAACAGCTCAGCATTTGTCCAGCTGTTGCAGAGCTCTGGTTGCCATTGAGCTGTTCTCCTCTTCACAGCTCAGTGACAGCTTGCAACTCTCAGCAGCACATTAACCAGCAGCCTGCCTGCAGGGTAGCTAGAGCTACCTCACACCTCACCACCTCTCCCCAGGACACCCCAGGAAAGCCACTGCTCTTGCTTTGGGTGAGCAGGGTCCCCACTCTAACAGCATCTTCTAGGACTTACTCAGATGTGCCCAAAGCCTGGTAGAGCTGGCTGAGGCTCTGCTGGATGTTGCCTTCCAGCTCTCTGTCCTGCAGCTGCTGTGCCAAAGATGCCCAGTGCTCATGGTAGGTAATGCAGGCCTGGAGATTGGGGGACACTTTGCTGTAGAAGTGGCAGAGAGACTCAGTGATGTGAAGCTGACCTGCATGGTACATGGAAGGGAAAAGGACAGGTCAAAGGATTGTCTTAGGGACATGACAGGGTGCTGCACAGAGGTGAGTGCTGCCCTATTCCCACCAGCAAAGCTGTACTCACTCCTCACGTTATGCCATTTCAAGGCAAAAGCCAATGCCAGTTCATAACAGAGTTTGCCATCTTCCATCCTCTGCCTGTTCACCATGGCTTGGGCTAGCCACAGCAGCACCTGCACCAACTCCATCTCCAGGTTTTCACTGCCCTGGAGCTCAGCGTAGAGCTGAGCAGACTGGAGCAGGTAGAGCTCAGACAGCTGGTTTGCCCTGTGTGAGAGGCTCAGCTGCCCCAGGTTAGCCAGGGCAACAGCCTGGTTCCTCTTATTTCCGGTTTCCTTGGCTTTGTGCAGTGCCCAGAGGTAGTTCTCTGCAGCCTTTTGTACCTGTCCTTCTCCTTTGAGGGCAATGGCCAGGAGATTGTGCACAGCTCCACCCTGAGTCATGCTGTCTGCCCTGTGGAGAGAGCCCAAGAGCTGCCACAAGATGTTTGTAGCTGGGCCTGGCTGGCTGTGCAGGAGATACATCCACCCCAAGGTGAGGGAAGACTCAAAAGCCTCCTCCTCGCCCATCAGTTTACTAAGAGTTACAGCCATGGCTGCATAACAAACTGCCCCATCCAACACACCATGCTGGAGGTACATCTTAGACAAGATGGTACACAGTGTCCTCTGGATGGGCACAGCTCTGCTCTCACAGGAGAAATGCAGAGCTTGCTTGAGATAGAAACAAGCCAGTGCTGGGATGTTGCTCCTATCCGGTTGGCTTCCCAGGAGTTTGGAAGTGTTTTGGAGAATGAAGCCAGCTCTCCAAATGGGTGTTGGTGTCCCCTTGATGTCACTGGGAACAAACAACCTGGCAGAGGCCAGTGCAATATTTGGCAAATACTTCTTGTCATACAGGTAGCTCAAAATGAGGGTGGCATCCAGTGACACAGAACTAGTATCTGGGCTGACTAAAGTGGTGGTGAGACATTGAAGATGTTCAGTAAAGGGCAGCACTTCATCGGTTTTGCCCAATTGTAGGAGAAGCTTGACGATAAGGAAGCAGACCCGTGCCTCCAAGGGAGGATTACCCACGGCAATGGCTTCTCTCAGGACGTAGATCATGACTTCCAGCTCATTCTCAGAGCTGAAGGAGTGGCAAGGTAAGCAGACAAGCAAGGCTACCATTTTTCCTAGCAGGAAGAAGAACTTGTGCTTCATGTTCTGTTTCAAGTAGATGGAGGCAAGGTTCACATGCAATGCAGCCAACAGGGGCAGGTCACCAAAACCCCTGTCCAGGACACTCATGGCTTCCTCAAAGTAGACTCGAGCTTGGGAGAACTTGACCTTTTTGATGCAGAGTTTACCCAAGAGGAAACAGAGCCTGACATGAGCCCAGACTGAATGAGTCTTCTTGGCCCAGTTCCTGGACATCTCAAGGTATGAGACCAGTTCATCCTCATCAGAGAAACCATAAAAAGTAGAGTTGAGAAAGGAAAAACTGAGATCATAGAGGCTTTGATAACTAGGCATGTAACTGTCTTGGTTAAGGAAGGTCAATATGGGGTCAAAGACATCAGCATCTTCCATGTGTCCAGCATTCAGGTCAATAAAGAACTTAGGATCATCAAAATCATCCAGCTTCTCCAGGAAAACATCTTCAAATGTAGCAGAGTCTAACTCACTCCCTGGACTAGACAGCTCTGAGGTGCTAGTTGTAGCCAAGTCTTTTATTTCCTCCCAAGACTGGAGCAGCTGGATATCTTTCCAGCCATGATTAACAGCCTCTGGAAGGGACAAACAAACCATGGTGAGATGTTTCCCCACACTAAAATTCATCCTCAGAAGTCATGATAAAAGTATCCCTTCCTGTCCCTTCCACATACTCACCTGATGGCATTTTCCGACACATGGCTGTAGGTTCAAAACCATCTACATGAAGAGACAGAGAACCAAAAAACCAAAGCCTTGGTCAGTGTTAATGTGCAGACCACAGCAGTTGTTTCCCCTGCAAAGCCCAGAGCATGGAGCTCTCTAGACAGTGCCCAGCATTGCTCTTCATGGGGAGACATGGGGCTGGGCACACAAGGAGAGGGGAAACTCACCCAGGCGGTACACAGAGCTGATGTCAGTGCGTGCCAGCTCACCAAGGAGGCTGGTGAAGTGCTGCTCACCACCATTGCAGGGGATGCGCAGGAGGGGGGATTTTTCTTCTTCGCTCAGAAACACCAAGCCCTTTCCCCTGAGTTGAGGCAGACATGAGGGGAAAACAGTCAGTATTTCCCCATCTCCTGACATTACAGCTGTTATGTGGGATGCGATGGGCTTTCCCATCCCTCCTCTTTCTCCCACCAGAAAAGGTCTGCTGCAGATGAATACAGGAGCCTGGACACCTTTCCAGTCAGGGCTCTCAGATCCAAGTTCACCATGGAAGAACCAGTGGGTACCAGAGGAAGCAACCTACTGGTCTTTTTTTTTTTTTCTCCAGAAGCCCTTTCTGAGGCCAGGGAATCATCTGATCTTGTCTCTGTTCTCTGTAGTGTCAGAAGAAAGTGACTTACCTTGAGTGAGTCTGATCTAGGAAAGACCAACAAAGCTAGCAACAGGTTAAGACCTCATTGTGCCACACACTCTTGGAGGAGAAGCATTTTTGGATGGAAATTGAACCAGATTTATGTCTTTAAGCCATCAGCAAAGACAACTGCCCAGATCACTAGAGTGGGTTTCTATCACCTTCCTTCACCGGACAGCTCTTGTCTGTGTCCTTGGGTGTTTAATTCCACTGAGTGAGGAACCATGCCAATGGATCATTCTGCCCTAACATTCCATAGAGAGCAGAGGGGCAGAAGAAGCAAAGCAGGGCTTGGTTTCCTTGGCAGTGATTGCTTTCCCCACCCAAGCCAGACTCGTAGCCCCTCAAACAAAGCTGCAAGGTAAAGAACATTTCTAGCTGGAACTGTGAAGCTCACTTGTCTGGCACACAGGTGTCCTGTGCTGCCTTAGCATAAAGCCAGGTTTAGCCCAGGGCCAGATCTGTACTTCTCCAAGAATCACCTGAGGCAAGAGAAATATGATTGCTTTGTCTGGGCAGAGAGTCCTGCAGCTTGTTGGCAGCAGAGTCTGGTCAATGCTTCTGGACAGACCTCAAACAGATCCTCTATAATACCCTTGCAAAGCAAATTACCTGAACAGGACCCTCACATAGCCTTGAGTTAGGACTTGGAGCCTTCCCTTCATTTTCTCCTGAGTTTAATTTAATCTAAAAGGTAGTAGTGAACTTACAGAGGTTCACAAGCCTTGGGACTTATGTATTGGGTTGGGACAAAGCCAATGCTCCCACTGCTGACGGATCTGCCCACAAACCATGGGAGTCCTGGAATGAAGAAACCGATGACTTCTATGCTGTCTCCTTTGGAGAAACTCAGTTCATCCCATGCTGCGCCTCTGTGGTCCTCTGTGGCTGTGCACTTGCCTTTGACTGGGAAACCAAGGTAAAAAAGCACATTTCAGTTAAAGCTTCCTCGCTGGAAAAGACTTGGGTAAGGAGAGACCATGATTTCATCTTGAGAAGGCTTCCTCTCTGCCGCCTAAGGTTTACTGTGCTCTAGGACTCAGATGCCTGCAGTTTCTTCGTGAGAAGAGAATCATAATAAAACATACAAGAGACATGGATAAACACCACACGGCCAAAGTCTGAAACCTCTGAGACCTGCAGTGTGGAAGGTGGCTGGAAATATCTCTGCCAAGAGTGAAATCATGGGCAGTGCAAATGTTCATCACGCTACACACCAAATTCACACCTACAGTGACTTCCCATGCCCCATATGAGCTGAAGAGTGCCCATGTCTGGGCAGGAATGTCCAGGGGCTAATGGGTGGATGATGGACACAGGTTTCATGTGCACACTAGTGGAAACCTAATTATTTAAAAATTTAGTCCTGAAGGAATTAAAGGAAAGATAAAATTGCACTAGAATAGAAAAACCCAGTGGCAGAAGAATGCTACCTGCAACACTCTGTGTTCATCAGATTGTCCTTCTAAGCACCTGCAACGTGCAAGCTCTGTTCCCCATTCAAGAGAGTCTAAAACTGCTGTATTCCCATAGAGCACCTTGCAAAGGAGTATCATTGTCAGAGTAAGAGATGGGCCCTTTTCATTTGTGGCCAAGCCCAGGTTTGCAAGAGCTGTGCCCTTCTCTGGGAGGGTCAGCTGCATTTCACAAGTATCACTCACCAATTGGCTGAGAGGTTGTCCCACTGATCTCCTGGGAGATGCCAAAGCTCACAGTATAATTCTTCAGGAACCACCTGTAAGACAAAGGGGAAACACACTGAGTGGTCCTCTCTGAGTACTCCCATCTGTAGGCCAGCACCAGGATGGTCATACACAGGCAGGACAGATGTTCTGTCCTCTGGGAGTCCCAGAGCTGCTGTGGACAGGGCAATCATTCTCTGTAATAGTATTATAGGGTGTGGAGGGCAGTTTGCACCTCACAACTGCAGCTTCACACCACATGGTTAAAGCAGGATAAATTTGCTAGGCTGTAAGGAGGATTTATTTCACTATGTGAGTACAAGAGGAGCTGTGAGTGTCTTAGGGTCTCAGTCAGATGTCCAGTGTGAGGCCCCACTTTGACTAGCATTATCTAAGTCTTTCTCCCACTTATTCACCTGCAAATTACAAATGATCTCATATATGACCTAAATCAATATCACATAAGTATGTATGTCCTTGACTGTCCCATTAACAGGACTTGAATTGGTTCCAGTGGTTGTCTTTATGCATAATGTATATCCTTACAAAATTGTGTAGTTCTTGCCTATTGCTAGAGTCAAGAACAGTTTCTCACCCAGGCTTGGTGCCAGCTCATGTGTTTGGATCACGAAAGAATCTTGGTTAGAATCCCTATTAATTGGCCAGTCTACTTACTGGTAAAATGGATGAGGTATTGGATCTAGAGCTGTCAGAGGTACCAGACCTCGTTGACCTGTCAGTAAGGACATCCCTTCCCACTTGGATTCTTCTCCAACATTCTTCACGTGGATCAGCTCGTTCTCACAGAGCTGCACACCTTTGTCTCCCTCCTGCTCTTGCTGCCAGACACCAGGTACTGTTCTGGAAAAGAAGTTACCTGCAGATAGAAAGAGTCATGCCCAGGTCAATGGCATCAGTGTAAGACAATAGCCCAGCACAGGGCTACAACGCAGGCCTCCTGGGAAGTTTTTGAGGAAGTCTCTACATATGCCATCCCTTCTCACCTTCCTGGAGTAGCAGGCCCATATAGATGGTAGCCAAGCGATCTTCATCCACAGTAACTCTGATCAATGTGTCCTCCATCAGAGCACTGTTTAGCCAGTAGTCCTGGTCAAAGAGAAGTTGCTCCAGGCAACTGCCCACATACCCTAATAAACCAAGGAAAGCTGTGTTAACACCCTTCTTCACTGGGCAGCGTGAAGTGCTCTTTGGATGTCTCCCAGCCTGGCATCTGCAACCATGCAGGCAACAGCCTCTAATTCTGTCTCCATCTCCAAAATGCAATAGAGGGATTACAAAAAAGGCATTCTCCTGGGTCTCTTTCATTGATTCAGACAGTGGTTTCTTAAATCTGTATATGAAGACCAAGGTCTAATTCACATTCTTCATCTGTCTGCCCTGTTGCACTACCAACTTTTTTATGTCAAGAATACCTTCTCCAGAAATGCCTCTCACACTGTCTGTTTGCATCTCCCACACCTTGAAAACATTACCTAAAGTCAGATACGTGGAAAACTTCCAGACTTCTTCTAGGGTTTTGAATGTGAGAAGGAACCGATACTCGTGTGCTTGCATACAGACCAGCCTGGCTGACAGCTCCTACACATGAAACACAAAGCAAGATTAGGGCACAGTCCTAGAACTCTGATTCCTTTGACAGTGGGGGAATAGTATTAGACCCTGGAATGAGACTAGGCACTCATTTATTAGCAAAGTTGAGGCTGAAGCTCTGCGAGTTGGTAACTTGGGGTTAGGAGGTGGGTGTTCAGGTCACCTGAGTCCTTCAGCCAGGAGGGGTGGAATACCCACAGTTACAGCTCCCCATGGTTCCTCAGTGGGAGGTCAATGAAGCTCCATCTCCTCCTCCAAATCTTTTCCCTTGTGGCACACACCAGAACCATGGTGCTTTTGAAACCCAAACACCTGAACCATACCATGCACAGGATAATGTGCAGTTAGGACAGACACAGCTTCCAAACTGCAGCTCTGAGGGTGAAAGTAGTAGCAGTTCACTATTGCTAGCACTAGCATGCCTGTACTGCTCCAAATCTTCTGGGAAGCATTGCAGGGAGCCCTGGGGCCTTAAAAACCAGCAGGGAAGGAGAATTCAGTCTCTATTATCTATAGTGATTTTTCTACATGAAGACCAGTACTCTGAGAACCCATGTGCATGTCCAGAGATGCCACCTGCACTGGGCACCAGAGGCTGGCACACAGCTTTGGTGATCCCAGCCCTGTGAAACGCTAACTATTTAGACTCACCCCAGGGCCATTTGCATGATCGTTCAGGCCAGGAGCCTCCCAGTACACACTTTGTCCTGCCCAGCTGGGGCTCCTACCTTGAACAGGGCACAGGCATCTCTGTCGTTGCTCTCCAGGGCCCACAGCTTTTTTCTGGCTGCTTCTTGGAGCTGGGAATTGAGGCACTGGGAAGAGCGGCTCTCAACAGAGAAGAAGAGTGAAATCTCTTGAAAAGGAAATGCACAGGGTTAAGGGAAAGAAGGAGCTCCATGTCCCAAAGAGCTGCCTCTGCTGCACTGCCTCCCTGCAGCCAGCCCCACCAGTGCCTCCAGCCCTGGTCTGGTTGCAATGCTCAAACACCACAAACCCAGCCCATCACCCTCCTTCAGCAACAAAGATGCTATCAAGGCATGACAGGGGCTGGTTGGCTGCTGTGCCAGGCCTTGCTACACTCAACCAGATCTAGGTGATGGTAAGGGCAGCATCTTACCTGGTGAAAAGCCCTCCCGAACAGCCAGCAGCACCAAGGAAGTGTCTGGAGAGCCTTCAGCTGCCTCAGTAGCAGGGCTGCCTGGCTCCAATGCCCCAGCCTTACCTAGCAAGGAGGGAAGGACACAGAAGAGCTGCTGTCAAATCTTGTGGCAGTGGTCTAGGATATTCTGCCCAACCATGCCACCTGAAAGCAAAGCCCATGGTTTGCACTGCAGATCTGGCTGGGGGTTGTGCAAATCTGATATCACCATAAAATCAGGCTCAAGTTTGGAGGCAAGATACATGAGGTTGATGTAACTACATGATATCCTTGTTTACAAACTTCTTTCCAGTGCTGCAGTGGCTTTGAAGTGAGGAAGCTTTCCATTCTTGCTCTTGGGACAGACCCTCACTGAGCAGATCTGGTTGAAGGATGACCCCATGACATAGATATTTTTTTGGAGGAGATCTGAGAGTGAGAGTACTTCCCCAGCGTAGGAGAGCCAAGGGCTTGCAAAACTTTTTGCTGATGAATTTGATAGTCAAAATGAGATTTTCTCCCCTGCCTGCTCTGGTCAGTATCTGAAATCCAAGCCGCATTCTCTCTGCTTCACACATCACAAACTATTGCCATAAAGGATTTGGGAACTGAAACTTTAGCTGACAATTATGTTAATGAAGGCTCAGGCACATAAATATCCAGCTTGCTCTTCCACAGCTGTATTGGCTGCGAAGGGATAACAAGATTAAAAACCAATTTTTGTCAGTAATCAGATTGGAATTGTAAGACAAACATGTACCCAGAGATCTGAAGCTGGAACGTGCAATCGCTTTTGTAAGTCACTTCTGTGACCGTAACTATACTCTACAGTTCTTTTTATTGAGCCAGCTTTGCTAGTCAGTCAAATAAACTGCTATTTGCACACAGAATTATAATCCTTATTTATAGTTAGCAGTAGAAAAGAATAGCCCAAGGCAGGATATGTAATGAATAAGCTTTTCTTTGAAAGAAAAGGCACTACATTTCTCAAAAGCTGACTTGAACACACTTAACAAAGAACTCCATCCAGCAACTCTGTCCCTTTCCACACATGGAGGAAACAGAGACAGGGAAGTGAAATGAGACAGAGGCAGACCTAAACCCAAGCTCACTCCTGCCTGGGCAGGGCTTGTCCACTGATTGCTTCACTGCTCCCTCCCTTCCTCTGCTCCCTCCATCCTGGAAGACTCTGGTGGGCTCTGCTGAGTTTGGCAGGCCCCCATAGGGCAGGGGCTAGATCCTCCTTCCCTGGGGATGGGTACCTGATGCCATGGTCTTTTCCTGCCACCATTTTCCCCGGTGCTTGGCTGCGGTGTGCTGCAGGAGGTCCCAGTGGGGTAGGAGTGAGCGGCGGCAGCAAGTGTCACACTCGTCACCTGGAGAAGATGGGTGGTGGGGAGGAGTGTTTGGACTCCCATCAGGATGCTCCCCACCCAAAAGGTCTCCATATGATATGCTGAAGGAAGAGGCAGGTTGGACACTGCTCATGCCACCTCCACTGGTAGGTGTCTGCAGAGCCAGGCAGAGGCCAGGGCTTACACGAAGAGAGAGGAGAAGCAGGTTGGCTCCCTGAAGCACTCACTGATTCAGTGTTTATTTTTGCTTGGGCCAGGCTCAGAAAGGGAACTGGGAGCTTTTTCAAGAGACCAATTGAAACTGCTGGTAGGGAGTCGTTCCCAGTCATGCCAGTGACTCATTTACCTCCCTTGTGCTGAAGCATTTTGTAACAGTGGGCAGGAAACAGCCCCAACTCAGAACCAAGTGCAGGTCGCAGCGCTCAGGGCTGCACTCCTGGCAGCTGGGGCTGAGGTGCTCGTGGCACCTGCTGGAACTAGCTCTCCCTGGGGGACACATGGCCACAGCCACTGGCCCTGAGCCACATCCATCCTCCAACCCATTAGCACAGCCCCTGGGCATGTTGGTATGGGAATTGTTCTTCAAGGGCTGGCAGCACCCCATGGGTTCTGCAAGCCTTGTGATGCTTGGGGTACTCCTAGGCAGCAGTGGCAGCAGGGCAGGGGTGGCAAGGGTGTTCCTGAAAAGCCAGCTGCATGGGAATAAATCAACCCCCTACTTCATCCTCTCCCCTCTCTGGCCAAAATGTCCAGACTCATCCCCGACTCACACAAATCTAGTGACAGAGCCAATGCCCAGCAAGAGTTGGGCACACCAGTGGCCATCTTGGGAAAGGCAAACAAGCAGCCAAGGGGAGCCAGTGCTCAGCACAGAGTCTCCCCAGAGGCCCTGTCAGCAGGGTGGGCTCTGCAGTCTCAGGTCTCACAGCCCCCCCTTGGACAGAGCAGGGCTATGGCATCCCCATGGACAGCTTACCTGTGCACCCCAGGGACAGGTTCTGGTGCCAGCGGCTCCCCAAGCAGCAGCCCATGTGTGCAGCAGCAGCGGCAGCCCCGAGCCGTCAGGCTGTTGCTGCACTGGCAGGGATGAGCGTGCTGCTGGCTGCCCAGCCAGCCCCAGCCACAATGCACAAAGAGGCTTTTGACTGGGCACCCTCTGCCAGCGAGGTGGGGGCGATGGGCACGGTCAGAGCATGGCTTGGGTTAGAACCAGAGAATCAGAGCATCATTTAGGCTGGAAACCACCTTTAAGATCATCAAGTACAAACTCTAAACCTAACCCTGCCAAGTCCACCACTAAACCATATCCCTCAGCACCACAGCTACATGTCTTTTAAATACCTCCAGGGTTTGTGACAACACCACTTCCCTGGGCAGCCTGTCCCAGTACTTGACAACTGAAGAAGTATTTCCTAATATCCAACCCAAACCTCCCCTGGCACAACTTGAGGCCATTTCCTCTTATCTTATCGTTTGTCACTCAGGAGAAGGAACTGACCCCCACCTCATTACAACCTCCTTTCAGTGAGTTGTAGAGAGCAAGAAAGTCTTCCCTGAGCCTTCTCTTCTCCAGGCTGCAGGAGATTCCGTTTCTCCAATCATTTTCATGGCTCTCCTCTGCATCCTCTCTAACAGATCCTTGTCTTTCTAGTGCTGGGAGCCACAGATCTGGATGCAGCAGTCAGAGGAGCCTCTCATCCCACCAGCTGTGGTTGCTGCCCTGCACCGGCCCTGCCATTGCCCTGGGCTCTGCTCTCATCCTTGTCTTTGGGAGTGTGCTGCTCAGCCCACGTGGCACATTCCACTCATTCCTCCTGCCAGCCACAGTACTGGAAGCCCTACAGTCCGCTGAACCCTCACAAGCTTGCAACTGAACCCTCTGGAGAGCTTCACTGCTGATCTCCCCCTACCTCCAAATGCAACCCTGTTCCTGACACTGCTGCAAGCACCTGCTTCAGCTGGGAAGTTGCCCCACTGGGCCTTGTCCAGCATCCTCCATCCAGGTCTGGCTGTGCCAGCTTTCCTGGACCACCTTACTGCCTGGCCAAACTGATGCTCACCCTGTTTCACAACGAGGGCAACTGGCAACACCACTCACTCCACACCAACCTCAGTGGAGCAGAGCTATGCCCAGGCAAGCCACAGTTGAGTCCTCTGCGAGCACAGACACCGTGGGCTCCTGTGGGGCTAGCAGGGCTCATTTCAGCTCTGAGATCAGAACTGTCTGAATCCCAGGTGCAAACACTGGGAGGGACTGATTTGGCTGCTGTGTGGGATCCTTTAGGCTGCCTAGGATGGAGCACCATTCCCTCTTTAATCACATGCTCTGACCTTCCCTAGCCTCCAGGACCAAGGCTCAAGACTGGCCATGTGGTGTCACTGCATTATGGATTGCAGATGTCTGCAGAGCATCTCTGGTAAGAGCAACACAGCCCCTGCAAAATAAAATCCAAAATGTCTGGAGAGAGAAGTCACAAATAAGTAAATCTTTTAGGGATGGACTTCTTCAACCAGCAATGACTTGTTTACTGTGGTGTGCTCCAGGACCATTGCTGGCTCTCCCAGACAGTCAAGCTGCATCCCAATGCATCCCAAAGCCTTGAGCTTCTCCAGAGTAGCAAGTAAGTGCTCCAGTGAGTCATTTCTCACTAGACAGATTCCCATGCATGATGGGGGGGTGAGGGGGGGGGTGGTATCTAGCACCAGTGCAATACCCCTAAAGCAAAGCATGAGGAGTAGCTAGCTGTGGGACAGGCTGTGGCAAGACAGGGTCCATGTTCACTGAGCTGGCTGGGAAAATTCTGACAAAAGTCAAATCAAATCAAAAGGCTTTGGAGGGAGGGTTGCACCAAGTGATGCTCCTGTGCACCAGCCTGCCTGCCCAGGAGTAGACTGGAAGAGCAGGGATTTCTAGTCTAAGAAATAATATGTCAAGATGTTGGGGTTGCCTGGGGAAGGGACCATAACAACAGAATGTTACATTTCATTTTCTACACAAAAATGTCTTCCTTTGTGATTTTGAAATGTCTTTTGAAGTTTACCTAGATAGCTTAGTGACCAAACCTACCCCTCCAGAAGCAAAGGTATCAACCTCCTGTTTGACTTGAAATGGAACTTCATTTATGACCAACAATTTTCCTTTGGGCCAACCCCAAAACTTCCAGATCCACTCTCTACCCCACTTCTTACCACCCCTGGATCAGCCCCCATGACTGCCAATGAAGCCCTCAGCCTGGTCTCCCCTGAAAAGCCCAGTCCTGATAGGTGAGGAAGCAATTTCCTGAGACTGTCAGCCTGTGCTGACTGGGGGTCTTCAGCTCTGCCAGTTCTCCAGGGTCTCTACTGCCTTTGTGAACCCAGTGTACCCATACCAGCTGGGCAGCCTCTCAGGCAGAGTGCCAGGCTGCCGCTCTTCCCTCCCCAGGGCATGAAGCTGAGGCAAGGAGACTGTCCAGGCACCCTTCGTCTGCAGGAAGTAGCTGCTGCAGACACCGTTGGTCTCCAGGGCTGTCATGCAGCAGCACCCTTCCCTGGGACCCAATCCACTGTCCTAAATGCAGTGTATCTGCTGTGAATTCTCCTGCCCTTCTCCCATCAGTTCCTGGGTACAAAGGAACAAACCTATCTTTCCCTGGTGTGCTCATCACCACATATCCGAGCCTCAAATTTAGCTGGGACCAAAAATGCAGTTTCTCTGCCCCAATCTGGCTTTACACAGCCATATCCCTCTCTGGACTGCTCCAGCCACCTGCAACCACCATGTCCCAGCTGTGTTTGCTCAGCTGGGGACAAAGGGCACAGGCATGCGACCGGCACCCAGCAGGAGACCCGGCATGGTGGCCGTAAGGGCAGAGCGGTGCAATCAGCTGTACTGACCTGTGCAAGGCCCCTTGCTCTGCTTCCCAGCACTGCCTTCCTCCCAGAGAACTCTTGGCCACGAAGCTCCAGCCTCTCCAAGCCGGGTCCCCTGAGGGACCGTGTGCGCCCGTGCGTGTGCACGGGGCTGTGTACGTGTTTGGGAGGCGGGCGAGCGCGCCCAGCACTGCCACTCCCTCGCACAAGGAAAGGAATTTCTTCCAAGAGCGGCTTATCATCTTGGGAACCTCCGCTTCCCAGCAGAGCCACCGGCACGGAGGTCAATGAGTTACCCAGAGCTATGCTATAAACAGCCCAGCACACCAGCAGACCATGGCTCCCGAGGGGAAGCATGAACTCCCAGGCACCACCTTCGCCCCAGCTCTGCAGTAAACAAGTGCTGGCGAGGTTGCCCATGGGCAGGCAGCATTCAGGGAGCAGCTCTGGGCTCTGCTCAGCCCCAGCGTGGCTGCACTGGCCTCCCTCCTGTTTGCAAGTGACTGCTTTGTGTGAGCAGCCTCTCCCCGACTCACCTGTCCCCTGCTCCTAGCCCCAGTGCTGTGTCCTTAGGGCTCAAGACATTCTGTCTTCTCTGTGCACCGACTGCATCTGCTGCAGCAAAGCCCCAGGGAGAGGCTTTACCTGTGCCCGGGGAAGGTGGCAGAGGTGCTCAGCTCTGAAACCCCCTTCTTCTCTGACCATAGGCAAATACAGATACACAGAACAAGAGATCTGTGGACCCAGCAGTATTTGTGCACCCCAGCTGAATTCCACAAACAAGGCTAGCAGAGAAAAATATAGGCTTTTTTTTTTTTTTTTTTTTTTTTTTTACTTTTGGAAACAATGAAAGAGTTAGCATCAAGCTTTTCTAATATTCCTGTTTCCTTCTGGGAACACTCAGAAGTTCTATTCCTTGGCAGGTTCAAAACGAAGCCTCATTGCTTTTCATTTTGTTATTTGAAAATGAAGCTGAAAGAAAAAGGAAGTCAGCCTAAACCTGACTCCAGTCAGGGAAAAAAGCAAACAAACAAGATGAAATATTTTGTTTCAGGTCAAACAAACTCCTGTTTCATAGTTTTGATTCTCTGATATGGGTGGGAGGACCCATTTTGATGTTAGGTGGGGCAGTGCTTTCCTTCCCTCCTCCCCTGAGAGCCTATCCAGCCTGAGCTCAGACTGCAGCCAGGAGAGCCCTGGGACACTGGCAGGAGCAAGCAGGGCCAGTGGGGACATTTCCTCATTCTTGCACTCTCTGCTTTTGCTCTCTCCCTCTGCAAATGGGCACTGAGCAATGATAAGCACCTGCCCTTGTCATGTCCCCACTGCAATCCTAGGCCCTTCAGACTGCACGCTAGAGCCTGCCTGCTCAGTCGGGGAATAGGGACCTTCCCCCACATACCTCCACTCATATCTTTGTATGGCCAAGACTGGGTGACACTGGGACAGTATCTTTCCTGTCATGCCAGCTGGGGAGGGAAGGGGTTCATGCATGGCTGTAGGACACAGGGGAAGTGCAAGGGTTTTGCAAAATAAACCAGCATGGCAAGTCATTCAAATTCAGCCAGACAGGCCTGTCTTTAGGGTATTTCTTTTCACTGATGACCCTCACTCAAGACTTTTCTTCCATCTCCAAGACCCTTCTTTCTTTTCCCTGTCCTGTCCTGTGCAGCACAGGGCAATCCAAAGCTGCTGCCTGCACGGGGAATTTTGCTCCATCCTGCAACTAAAGGGTTAAGCAGGCTCCGAGGCTGAGCTAAGCTGAACTCAGCGCTTCATTTTCAGAAATGCTGAGGCCTGCTCCTCTCACATTGTTTTCAGCCAGGAACGGAGGAAGTAAGCACTCTCGGAAAGCAGCCCATGTCAGCTGTGCTCCGGTGGGTTGGGAGGCTGGGACCACCCTTTGGCACACACCGTGGCTGCTCCTGTGCCAAGGAGCTGTGTAGGGAGCAATTCAAGCTGCTGCTTTGAGGTCTCCTCCCCAGTATTGGGGTGCGAACCCCAAACATACTCCTTGCTCTTGCTTGCATTTCTCTGAACATGACCACCAAACATGACCACCGCTTCAAAGACGTCACCACCCAAGGGAGCCTCCAGACTTCATGGAGACAGAACCAGGGAAGTGGAGGCTACAGATAAGGCATGGGAAGGAAGAAGGACCAGAGCCAGCCAGCAGAGCTCCAGGGTTTGAAGATCACTGTAGCCCCTGCCTGGCACTCTGTTGCTGAAAGGAGCCTTCAAGTTCCCTGTTGGGCAAACATCTTGGGGCTTTTCCAGTTCAGCTTTCAGGAAGGTTTAGAGGTGCCTGGTAAAGCTCCACTGTAATACTCCATGTGCAAGTGTCTCAGAGGCACTGGTTTCACTGTAGAGAGCTTAATGATAAGGTGTAGAAGAGCAGCAAGGAACAGCAGTCACAAGCATACAGCTCCATGGTTATGCCTCTCAAACCCTTTTGATCTCTTTTGATCATTGCATCCCTTCATCAGCAATCCTTCCTGCAGCAGTCCTTGCTTCAGCATGCTGCCTTCCTCAGGCACCCTTGCCCAGATACAGCAGAGCTACAGCACCTTCCAGCACCATCACTGCTTTGGCAATGGCTGCAGCAGGGACAGTCACAGTATCACACATCACTGCAGTGTTTAGGCACAGGATTGTCAGGGGAAAGCTCTGCCTCTAGAACAGCTTCTTCCAAGGTCACAGAGGTAGCCCAGACCTTGCGTCCTCTGCAAGATCTGAGCTAACAGCTCATGAAGCTGCCACGCACCCTCAGGATACTTCTCCTAGCTCGCTCTCACTCCTGTCAGGTTTCTCCTGCCTGCACTATGACAAGGTTGCAGGGATGAGAGGTGGAGTGCCAGGCTCTCTGCCCCATAGCATCTCCATCCTGTACAAAGACGCCTGAGCCCCAGCAGAGGGCATAAGGGGACTCAAGGAGATGTATCATGTCCTTCTGATGCTCCCAGCTTGTTCCATGTCCCCAAGCAGCCCAGTCCCAAACCCCTGAATCTCCTGAGATGGAGCAGGTGCTTCTCCCCGTGTCACCTGCAGAAAAGGAGCCCTTCCCACCACCCCTCTAACAAGTTTCTCCCCTGGAGCCGTTGTGCCCTCTCTCATCCCAACCACCTCTTTCTCAGCTCTCCCACTGCCATGAAGACTAGCTCTGCAGTGTATTCAGACAAAATGGCCACCCCAAGAATCAACCCCACCAGGATGAACTCACAGCTTGCAGTCAGATCCACACAGAATTCACAACAGAAGGGGATCCTCAGGTGATGGAAAGTGTCTCTTGGCCACCTGATCTCTCTTGGATGAAGGAAGAGATGCTGCAAAGAGGTCCCCCAGCTCCCTTCTGCTGCCCCATCCAGTCAAAGAGTCTGTTCTTGGCCTGTCATCCTTGCTCTTCTCCCAGGCTGGAATTATCTGTGCCCAACACTGGCCAGAACACTAAATGGCCTTAAGTCTATCAATAATGCAGGAGAATTGATGGCAGGTCGCTTGTAGACAGCTGCCAGCCTCTGAGGGGCACTGAGACCTCCCTAAGCATGGCTATGCAGAACCTGGGGTGCAGATAAACACCTGCAGCCCATTGGGGTAGTGAGCTCAGGCAGGATCTGACTGAGAGCCTTGCCCACCACTCTGGACCTGGAGTGACCTGAAGGGGATCCTATCTGCTGGCCCACGTGGCATGGCAGCTCACCAGCCAGAAGGATACAGGGAAAGCACTGGCTGGATGCAGCTGTGTGCAAAAGGTTGTCTCAGCCTTTGCCCTCTGGCCTTGTTTGTGCTGAAGAGGTTTTCCTGTAACCCCAGGTAGTCAGTCCATGGCTATCAGGCTTTGCTGGACACAGCAGAGGAAACCTCTCTGATGTGTCCACTGAGCATTAGGGAGCTGTAGCTAAGCCCAGAGGCTGTGCTTTTCCGGTCCAATAATTGTGCCTTTCTTTGTGAAGGTGCTCGGAGAGCCATTGCATCAGGGCTATGTGCCCAAGAGAGGCAAATGTGAGCTGATTTCCTGCAAGTTGCAGACTGGTCTGGGAGCCACTGCTCTTCCACGTGGGGGTATGCAGGGCCCATGTCAAGGCGCTGCAGCAAGCACCATGCTGTCCGTGTCAGCAGAGTGAAGATGCATAAGTGCACTGGGGTTCTACCATCTGGAGACTGGGAGGCTGAGGGTCTTACCACCCATGGATGTGCAGCACTGTGCACAGTTGGTGTTGGGAGCACAGCCCCACCTGGGACTCACTGCATTGACCAGCTCCTCACTGCAAAAGGGCAATCGGCTGAGGGATGCTCTTAGCTGCTGGAGACTCCCATCACATCTCCCGAGATCAGTTTGGGATGCAGGCCTTCAGCATGCAAATCCTGCCACTTCCATAAGTTTGTAGGCAGCAGGGTGTGACAGTGCATTCAGCCTCACCCAGGAAGGGCAGCACTGCTGGAACCAACAAGCATCACCTTTAAGGATCTTGTTCTAGGCTTTGAAATAGGAATGACAGACCTCTGCCTTCCCCTCTGTGCCAGTGTCACCTCACAGAATATTGTGCTGTTTTTCAGGCTCAGTGTACCCCTGGCACTCTGCAGTCCCACGGGAGATCTGGCTAGCTGATAGCTACCAAGCTACCAGTGCACAGCACAGCCAAGCTCTTCCCCTCCTGCATATTAATAGCCAGAGCCATTAGATGGCAGCAACTACCACACCACCAGCGTCTGCTGCCCATGCACTCCAGCACTGATGGCAAGAACTTCTTTAGCAGGGCCTGTTGCAACAGGGCAAGGGGTAACAGTTTTAAACTAAAAGACGGCAGATATAAGGAAGGGGTTTTTTATAATGAGGGTGGTGAGACACTGGTACAGGTTTCCCAGAGAGGTGGTAGATGCCCCATCCCTGGAAACATTCCAGGTCAGGTTGCTTGGGGCTCTGAGCAACCTGATCTAGTTGAAGATGTCCCTGCTCACTGCAAGAGAGTTGAACTTTTAAAGGACCTTTCCAGCTCAAAGGATTCTGTGGTTTTATGATTCGTGATTCTATGTTTCTGCGAACACTGATGTTGGAGCCAGGTCCCAGTCCTGCTGTCCCCTGGCATCACCAGCCTGTGCCTGGTCCATAGGGTGGACCCTGGGATGGGCCAAGCACAGTGGGACTGCAGAACTGGGCTTGCAAGGGAAAATGAGGGAAGGCTCTGAAATAGAGGACAGGCATCCCAAGCAGCAGTGTCAGGCTCAGTGGGGACACGTGTGACCAGCCATGGATGGAAGTCCTCTCTGGTGAAGATGACTCTCTGGAGCCCATCTACAAGGGGCTGCTGTGAGCACACAGCTGGGAACTGCTGGTTGCTGACTTGCAAAAACCAGCCCCTGTGCACTGTGCTAGGGAGCAGTCAGCGAAGCCACACTCGCTTCCAGTGGTGATTTTGTTGTCTCTGTGTTAAAGACACCATGAGTCAGGTAACACAGCTGGCAGGCTCCACCTGGGACATGCAGCCAAATTTCATTACGTGCTGTGTTGGATAGAGCTGACTGAAAATCAGAAGGAAAAACCCCTCAAAATGTCAAAGTTGTTCTCCTTCGAGAGGTTTCCAGAGGAAATGCGTCTCATTTGGAAATACCTCTAGAGAGCCAAACTTTCAAAACAATTAATTTTAATTTATTTTCCCTGTATTTCTGCCTTCTAGTCTCTCCTTTCCTTTCTTATTCTCCCCTGCCTCTGTTTTTACCCTGTTCCTTTTTGCCATCAAAACAGAAATAAACAGGATGAGAAAGAAGGATGAAAAATGACAAAGTGAGCACAACCCTGCAGACCTCCAATTTTTCATTTTTCAATTTCACCTACAGCAGGAAAATGTCACAAAACCACATTTTGTTCATCTTTAGACTACAAACATATAAAATCCTAACCTCCTTATTACTTTCCCTTCCAACATCCATGATTCAAGTTGCAGAGGCCTGAATATATAGCACTGAAAGTCTAATCCAGTGCTGCTTTGCCCACCCCAGCCCAGCAAGTGTTGATACAAGCAGTGCCTACCACAGACCCTTGAGCAAGGACATGATTTATATGAACCACTCCATCTGATTCACACAGCTTAAGCACAAGCTTAACCATAGAGTAAAGGGAATATAATTAAAGAAATCTTTTGATAATTTGGGAGAAAAAAAAATCAGTATTTTTAGACTCTTCTCTGGAAGAAAAAGAGAGAAACCAATTAAGATATTAATTGTTTATGCTGATCTCGGTTTTTAGTTGAAGCTCTTAATGATCCAAGCTGCTTGTAAAGGTGTTGGTCTTGATACCATCTCCTTTTAGAAAGCAAAAAAAGCAGCTCAGTGAGGCTAAGCATCTCATTTTGATATTTCCAGGGTGGAACATTTTGATTTTTCAACTCACAAAGCTTTACTACTTTAGTTTTTTTGTATACAAAGTTAAGGCTGAAATCAGAATGAAAGCTTCCGGTTTAAGCTAATTAATCCAAACACTTTGATTCAAATTCCATTGTGTTTTCTCAGTTTTGTTTTCTGGGAATTTATTTTAAGTATCTCCATTCCATTTTTAGACCAGGGGTGAAAAAAAAGTGAGATTTCCTAGAAAAGAGATAACCCTCTGCTTACCCAGGGCTAGCCATTCTGCAGTGTTTGTGTGCTTAGACGTGTCAAAAGAAATTATCTTTTCTTAATTACATCATTGGGTCTCCTTCTGAACTCCACAGGCAGCATGGTTCAGAGACCTGGTCTGAGCTTTGCTACCAGCCCCTGGAGCAAGGATTGCCATGCTCCAGCCTGAAGGTCTCCAGGTTCTCCTGGAATCACCCTGATTCTCAGTTTCCAAGTGACAGAATATGAGGAGCAAAAGGAAAAACAAGTTATCATGATGATGCCATTCAAGCAGTAAGAATGAAGCAGCGTTTGCCAAGGTGAAATTGCTCTTTCTGAGCAGCTGGTGCTCCCTGAGGAGCTCTGGGAGGACAGACAGTGTGCCAGCCACCTTCCATGAGCAAAGAGGTCCAAGGGCTGGGCTGCTCAGAGGCAGCTTGTGGTGGGCAAGGCTGTCCATTAACAACGTCTCAGGACCCTGACCTAATGGCTGATGGGAGGGAGGATGTTTCTTCCTTCCATCAGTCCTCACTGCTTCAGGGCAACTTAAAAGGGAAAACTAAAAATAAACCCAACTTCCGATGACCTTTAATGGGTTGAAACATAGTTGGCAATGGGAAAGCAGGTCAGGTACCTCGGGGGCCGGAGCTGCAGCTGGCAAAAATCTCCCTTTGCATTGCTTTGCTGATGCTGCTCAGCAGGAGCTGCTAGCTGGGCTTTGTGGGGCAGCTGTCCCCAGTGGGTCCCTGCTCACCCTGCAGTGGGGCCAGCAGCAAGGGTGGCACCAGCATGGTGTGCACAAACTCAGCTACATGTGCAGTGGGGGAAACAAAGCAGTCTCAAGATACTCAGCCTCAGGCAATAAGCCCTGACACTGCCTGGGAGCCCTAGTCTTGCTGTGTGCCACAACAGTGTGCTCCTTGACTTTTCTGGCATGCTGCTGTGGCAGAGGTCTGTGTAGAGATATTAGTTCTCCTAAACATCTAAAGAGTGAAAGACTCTTGCAGGGTTTAGGGCAAACACAGGTTTCCAATGCCCTAAAGCCTTTGCTATCGCCCCTCCCTTAGGCAGATCATCCAACACCTCTCCTCTCCCAGTGTCCTGAACTTCCAGGAAGGGAAGTGAAGGCCCAGCACTCCTGACATGCAGGATGACTCACTCTAGAGCTTCTACAGCACTTGTTTTCACTCATCTGCTTTTGATTTGGGAGCATTTGTTGCACTCGACCTAGGGCCTCGGCTCCTGTAATGATGAGATGGATAATGCCAGAGGACCTGTAGCTCCTCCCATACACAGTGTAGGCATCCCTTCCTGGCTTTGCAGCATGGCTACAAGTTACAGATGGTCTGTGGTGCACACTAGCATCACCTGGAGCAGATGTAGCTCACAACTGCTCTCCATTTTCTGGGTCTGTGGTTTTGTTTGGGTTTTTTTGCTGAAACTGTTTGAACAGCACTAAAATTAATGACTGAAAATTCAAGTTTGCTTGAAAATAATCTATCATTTGATTATCGCTTTAATGCAGGCAGCTTGGGGAACAGCTGCCTCTGTATGTCTGTGTTTCCTCCTGCCGACACGGGAGATTGCTGGGAAAGGCTGTTGTGCTGCTCTGTAAAGTGGAAGAAAGCCAAGACACTGGTGAATGACTGACTTGGTGGTTGCCATGACTGAGGAAGAAAATGGGTCCCTGTGTTGGATAAGGCATCAACTGTGCTGTCAGGTACTGCCATAGCTTTTCAGGGCCCACTCTTAAAACACCCACTGCACAGTTTGCTGTCTCTGGTCCCAGTTTTCCAGGGACTCCCAAAGTAAAATGCTGATGTCCATTATCTGGAAAGTGATTTTGTCATCACTAGAAGAGCCAGTCTGGCTTTGCACTAGGGCAGCAGGCAGCAGCATCTGATCACTTTATCTCTGTCAGATCCCACCTCACAGGGGAGGAAGGGGACAAGAGAAAAACAGATGGGGAACTGCCCAGTGAGGCAGAATTTCCTCCATCCCATGGCATAGACCATGTGCTTTGTTATAATGGTGTCTCCAGACCCCTTGGGCTTCTCTGCTGCCTTTTGGGAACATTCTAGCCCTGGACTTACAGGCTTTTTTTGGAAAATGTCACCAGCTTCCGATGAGTCAGAGTCCTGCTTCTCTGCAGCCTGCCCAGTGCTTTGTATGAGGCATCAGGCTGGGCTGGGCTGGGGTCCCCACGGGCATCTTGCTGCTCTTGTTTGGACTTTAATCTTCTTGCTGAGAAGGGAGAGGCTTTCAGTGCCAGTGCACATGCAGGAAGGTCTGCTGAGAGCTGGGGCTGGCAGGGACATGTTCAGCCAGCTGGTGCCTCTGGGACAGACACACATTTGTATTACGGCACCCTGGGGCAAGCGCTACAGCTGGAATCTCTGGTCAAGGCATTTCCACTCCTGCAACTGTGATTCACAGAGCCCAGCAGAGAAGGCTGTTCACCAAGATGACTACCAGTTGAAGGGGAAAGAAAGTGAGTGGAAAGCCTGGGGCTCCTACAGAGAGATCTCTGAAAGCTGTTCCATGTGACTGTATGTGTGTATGTTTGCAAACATGTATGTATCTGTGTCTGTACCTAGAAATGTTGGAAGTGATGCTATGGCTTCAAGTAAACCAGAAATACCAGACCTAAGGTTGCTGATGAACCATCTCCCCTTGTGCTTTGGGGACAGAGATGTTTATGAGCTCCTTTAACTCTCTGACCTCTACTAACCCTGTCTCTCCCAGCCTTGGAACCTGCTTTCCAATATTTCCTCTCCATTCTTCCCTTCATTCCTCACCTGGTCTCCAAGTCACACAGGAGTGAGGAGGGATCCCCTTCCCCAGAGTTTTCCCCAGGCACTCCACTCTGTGGCATCAGGATGGGGGCTGTCCATCCGGCCCTAGGGACCAACATCCCTTCCCAGGGATAGCAGCTGAGTGCAGCCTCACATGGAAACATGCAGGTGGTGGCTTTTCAAGCCAGTGGCGGGAGAGGCAGGCAGACAGATTTCTCTGAATTGCCGGTGTTGCTATAACATAATATACATTTTGAGCCTAGTTCCTGGTGCTTCCACAGGTAGTCAGCAACTTCCAGCTCTCCCAGTGATCAGCCAGCCGGTGTTCAGGTCAGGCATCAGAGAAAGAAGAAACACAATTATTGACTGGGTGGGAAAAGTTTGGTTCATGTGACTGTCTCAGCATCTCTTAAGGGCATAGAGCTGGGATTATAAATCCAGTGTCCAGGGAAGTAGCCAGTGAAATTCAAAGAAATTACCCCCAGCACTATCATGTCCCTTTTCCCTGAATGATGCAGGGTCCTGCAGGCAGCAGCTTCCTGTGCACAGCCTGAGTTATGTGGTACATGCTGGGTACTGAATGAAGCAGGAGCCTTCTGGGAAAAATACGCATCTAATAATTGCCGTGAAAGACTGTGTTGCAATGCACAGACACAAAGAGATGAAAGCAGGCTGCCTAAACGTTCTAACATTTCCTCATGTCTGACTTCTGGTCTCAGGCATCCTCAACACTCTTTTATGGCAGCTTTTGTAGCCAGTTTCCTCAGTTAAAGAAAAGGAAATGGGATTTCCAAAACACCCTGGGACAGTGCTGATGGTGAGGGGCTCCAAGCAGTGCCCTGCGCAGGAGCTACTGGCCAAGGTAGGGGAGTGGCAGGGATTTGAGCTCTCTGCTGTCAGGTCATGAGTGCCAAATCCCAAAAATCTCATGGGAGAGGGCACCCGATACCCTGCCTACTTGCACTGCTGGCAGCAGCCACTGTCCCTTCCCCATGGCTCAGCTCTGCAGTCCTGGGACCATTTGGCTGGGAGAGGACAAAGGGGAAGAGGTTCTGTACTGGTGCCCTGTGAACTCCACCAAAGCATCCCATCCTCCTCTGAAGTCCTCTGCAATCCCAGCCTGCCTCTGCTGGAAATTTCAAGTTTTTCTAAAGGCAGCAAGTTAACAAGATTTGGAAACCAGGTCAGCGGAAGAAGCTTAATTAGCTCACTGAACCATGGGGACCAGCTCACATCGTGTCTGCTTTATTGACTCCTTGAATGGACGTTATTGATACGATAGGCGTGAGCCTTGATGCAACGAGGTCCTGTGCTCTTCCTTCAAGGAGGCGACACCCCAGGAAACTGTCAGGCAGAGAGAAACTTCACACAGGGCCCCAAATCAGCACCATGAGACAGCCCAAGTCATCCTGCCAGGCTGTATCAGCAGCATTGCTTTCCTCTGTCTGTTCCCCCCAGCTGTGCAGGGCCCCCCTGCCTCACTGCTGGTCTTGGTCTTCCCACCCACTTAACACTGCTCAGGAGGGGACAGAGCCAAAGGGGACAGGCAGCAAGGCTTGCAGTGATCTGGCTTTGTCACCAGCAGCACAGGCGAAGCTCTCACGACCTGCTACCTGTCTTGTCATGTCACTGCAAACATCTGCTGCTGCAAATAAAATAGCAAGAGAACGGGAAAGCAAAAGGCCCTCTCCAGGCAGCACTCCAGCCCCAGGAGCAGGAGAGATGCAGCGCCTGTCACGCTGCATGAAAAACCCCTTTCATTAGTGGCAAGATTGTTTCTTGCCTGTTTGAATCACAGCACAGCTTCTTGGGGCTCTGCAGGCGTGGGGGGTGGTGATAGGAAGGGGCACAGCCCCATCTCTGCTTGCACCTCGGGAACAGCTCCACTAGGTAAGGCTTTATTCTGATAGAATCTTTATATGCTGCCAGCAGAGCAGGCTCCTTACTGTCTGCAGGGGAACTGCCTCCTGTCCATCCTGCAGCCAGGTGCTGTGCAGACACCCATACCTCCTCCCTGCTGCCAGTCTGGACTGCCAGGATAGCTGGAGGTGGCCAGCCTGGACAGCTGCTGGAGGGGAACCTTGGCACTAGAGGAAATTAAAATTTTCAGCCTAAATTGTATCCCTCCCCTCAAATTCCGTCCTTGGACAGCATTTATTTGCATGCACAGGGCCAAGCCGGAGAGTAAGTGGTGCAGGACTAACGGCTGGTTCCACTCTGGGCTGGATGGGAGCAGTGCCGGGCTAGGTGGGAGCCCCGTGAAGTGCGTGTGGCAAGAGCCTCGTGGCAAGAGGGGACCAGTCTGGGGGCCCTGAGAGCCCTGAGAGCTGCTGGCAAAGCAGCAGGCAGGGCTGAGGGCAGGGCAGCGGGCAGGGCTGAGGGCAGGGCAGCGGGCAGGGCAGGGCAGGCGGTGCCCAGCAGATGGCGGCGGTGCCGAGGCGGCGTGTCCCGCAGCCTCCCCAGGGGCCGCGCCGCCGCTCCCCGCGCTGCCCCCAGCAGTATCCGCACTACTGCCCCGCGCTGCTCCTCCCGGCACGGCCCCCGCGGGCAAGACCGGCGAGGTGGGGCGGGGCGCGGTGCTGCGCGTCCCCCGCCGCGGCTCCACACCCGCTATAAGACGAGCGGCCGCAGCCACACTCCGCAGTGCATGGTCGTGCCGCGTCTGGGACGCTGTTGCCGTTTCGCCAGGGCCCTCCCCCGGGTGTACCCCTGCCGGCCTCGCCCCCTCCCAGCCGCCAACACCCTTGACCTTGCCATCCGGCGGCTCGGCTAGGGGAGCTCGGCGGCAGGCGGGTCGGTGGATAACCGTGCTGGATCGCGGAGCTTCCGTGGGATGCGCGAACCAGCGAATCGCACAGAGGTGTTTCTCCTAGGAAGAGATAGGCAATTTCCTCCCATTGCTGAGGGGGGGCGGAAAAAAAAAGAGGATTTAAAGAGCATATTTGCCTCCTTTGTTGGATGAGAAGGGCAGAGAAGGACCAGCAAGATGAGCACTAGCAGTAAGTACAGCTTTCTCTTGCCTTTGCTGTGGAAATGGGCTGATCTTGCACCTATCTGTCTGGGAGGAATAGGAAAGAAAATGTCAGAACAGGGCTGGCAAGCTTAATGGGGTGGATTTTTTTTGTTTTGTTTTTTTTTTATTATTTTCCTGTTTGCTTTCTGACAGGGTCTGCCTTTGCTGGCCCTTCTTTCGAGTGGGATAATCCATGGTGTTTATCTCCACTGAGTACTTTCCTTGGCTTGTATTTCTGGGTTTGGAGAGCAGATCGTGAACTAAAATGTCGATACACAACATGGTGAGAGGCAGCCAGGAGCACTTCTGACAGGCAGCAGGCTCACTTGCTGATGCCACGGCCTATGTATAAATGGACATAGAGGGAACAGCCAATAGGGAGGGGGAAGCAGGGTAAGGAGAGACCCAGAAACCAGTGACCTGAGCAAGGCACAGGTGCAGTACCAAAAAAAATGTACCTTCTGCAGCTGGGGATGTGGGTGTTTCTATTGTGTGTGAAACACAGGGATAGAGGCATTCATGCACTATGTATGAATTTCTGAAGAAACAGGGCTTAGAAATGTGCTGCAGAAGATGAGAACTGGCACCTAGTATTAGTCTGGTTACTTCTAGTTTTGTGTCCCTGTTGCAAAGTCTAGAAAGACTGATTGGGTTTGATGAAGTCGTGATCAGTTTCTTTTTCCTCACTGATAAGATGTGTGACAGCTGTACCCACCCTGCTTTGATCTGTTCTTTTAAAAGCAGTGAGCCCCTAGCCAAAGGAGTTGATACTAATGGCCACCTGAGGGTCTTCCTCCCGGAATAACCTGCCCAAGGAAGGTGCCCTTGCTCCTGTAGGTTCTGGAGGCTCTGTGAAGAAAGGAGGACTTCCCCAGGCAGATACTGGCAGAACAGTGACTTCTCCATTGCATCAGCATGTTGAGGTTTCTCAATCTGAGGGCTTGGGGTGGTTCCCAAGCAAGACACCGTGAAAAATGGCTTGGCATGCTGCATGCCAACAGAACAGGTGATTCCAGCTCTGTTGGGCTGTGTCAGAGGCAAGAAACTTTCCAGGTGCCCTGTGCATGAGCCACACCTGGGATTGGAGCTAGTCCCCTTCCCAGGGAGTGGGGCTGGTGGTGCCCAGGTAGGAAACAATAGGGACTGATTCTTTCTGCGCCTGCTGGATGCCTCATAACAAAGGGTCCTCCCTCTGCCTCTCTGGGTGATGGGCTCAGGTCCAGAGCAGAAGGCTGAGTTGGCACATGGTGCTCACTGGGATCAGTGACCACAGTGGTCAGGTGGGACTGTTATGCCTTCTCTAAGCCAGTTTTGACAAATGCATGTTGGTTCCTTCTGGGATTCCTTTCCAGCTCTTAATAGCCAGCATGGCTGCTGATAGTGATAAGAGGTGTTTATGGCACTGGTGTGTTCTAACTATCTGATTGTGCTACATATCTCCTTTGCTGGGTCCTCCCACACGAGAGGTGCCAGCTAACCCAAACGAGTGCCTGCCTGTTGCTCTGACGTGACTCATGGGAGGAGGTCACTGGGCAGGCAGAGTGAGCACAGGAGCTGGGAGCCTCTTGGGAGGTGCTCCTCGTGTCACTGCCTTGCTCTGTGACCTTGGGCACATCATTCAGCCATGTCTCGGCTTCTGAATTTGCCAGCAGCAGGCTGCCACCATGGCTCTTGCCCAGCCCCTTGGAGGCCTTTGCAGTCTCTGCCTAAATATTACCGTATCTCTTTCTAGTCTTGTGTTTTAGTTAAGATTTGGGAACTTTGTAATGTCTACTGATCACTTCAGGTGCTGTGGGTTGATTACTTATGATCCCTCTGGGACCACACCTGGTACAAGGGCTGTGCAAACCCTGCAAGGCAGTGAGCTGTGCCCTGTTGGGTAGGCTTCCAGTAGCTGAGAAGCTTAAAGGAGGGCTTGCCATACCCAAATGCTGGCTCATGTCTGTTCTTAGCAGTGGCATGATCCTCTCAGCTGGTTCTGTGAGCAAGGCATGGGGTTGTGGAGCCATCTCTTCTGTCAGCATGTTCTATGACTAGTGTGAATGTTGCCAAAAGCTGTCTCTTCCCTCTTGCTGCTGCCTCACCCAGTTCTACACATCTTTACCCAGCCTGTATCCCTTGGGTCCATATGCCTGCAAGGCAAACAAAGGAGCGCAGGAGTTGCACTGGTGTGCTCTGTGCTATCTCTGTTTCACCCAGCTGATGCTACCTGGCAGTGACCTGCAATGGCTTTTGCAGCCCTCTTCCAGTGGCTTGAGGAGCTCAGTGCCACTTGTTGGTCAGAGGCTTCTCATCCCTGCTGGCAGCTCTGCCTCCCAGGCATGGCTGGCTCTGCTGCTCTCTGATGATTTTTGTTGCCGTTGGGGTTTTTTGTTTTGTGTTCCCCAGCCTCTAGTATTTGAGGGCTCAGATGTGGTGAGATACAGCAACAGGCTCAGCTGCACTCCAGTTTCCCTAGTCTGATCTCTCTTCTGGTGCACAAGACCCTGCCTGCGCAGATGGTGAGGAGAGAGGGAGACATAGGAAGAGAAGGAGACTGGATGATGGAGCCAGACTGTGCATGGGGTGATGGGGTACAGGCATACCTGTAGCTGCAGTAGCATAATTTTGGGGCTGGCCAATCTGAGATGTGCAACTGGGGACAAAATACTGTCATCTAATTTGAATTTCCATTACTCCTTTCCATTTTACTTTGTGTGTTTTGATAGCACTTCTGTCCTGTCTGAAGCTGATGTGAGGCAGGAAACCTGGGGCTGTAGGCTGTGGCTGGCCTCAAGCCATGCTGTTGTGCAAAACTATCCATGAGGCCCCTGGGCAGGATTTGTCAGGCTGTACAGGTGTATCTGTGAAGGTGCTTCGTGCACAGCACACAAGAGTCTCATGTGACCTTGAGGGGACAGGGGTTTGCTTTTCACTGTGGTACAGGGCCCAGGGTTGGAGGCCTCATGTTGTCATCTCTCCCATGATGCAGGCAAGGAAATCCCACATGGAAATCTTGCTTTCTATGCCATTGTTCTTGGGTGTAAACTCATAACCTGAGGCTGCAGAGCAGACTAAGTGGCCCTGAGGGTGCAAGGGTTGTGCTGGCAGGGGAGGCAGCCTCTCCTCCTGGGCTCAGCAGGTGTGTATTGAACATTTGGAGGGCACAGTGTTGATGTTTACATTAGCTACTCTATTTCCGGTTAGCACTGCTAATTGGTTGCAAATAGATTCATACGTTCATGAACAGGTCTATCAGTGCTCCTCTGCATTTCCATTGAAGCTGGATCCTGTAGTACAAACGCTTGCCCAAGAGAGCATCCCTTAAAATTATCCCCTGAAATCTCTTACATTCTGTACTCTACCTCTCCGTCAAATTGTTGTTATGGGTCATGGTCTAAGCAAAAACACAGACAGCTCCTGGGGGAAGTGAAAGCTCTGTGAGCTCCTGGGTTGAACCACACTTGGCAGGCTTTGGATCAGTGTTGCAGTGGATCACTGGAACTGGCTCACAAACCAGAGCTCTTCTAGACTCCTTTCTGTCTCCAACATATGTACTGGAGAGGGAGACCAGAATCTGTCCCTATGGCAAGTTAATTCAGGTTGAGGGGAACCAATACCATCTATCCCATATCCTCTTTCCTCTGTGCAGCTGACAGCCCATCAGAGCATGGAGAGCCCTTGCATAGGGTTTGGTATGTGAGGTGGAAAGTTTCGCCAGACCATCCCAAGCCCTGACACCTCTCAAATTCCTATTCAGAGGCTCCCCTAGTCTCAGGAAGCCAGGGAAGGAGACATGAGGAGAGGCTGGCATTTGGGCAGGGAGGCTTCATGACAGATACTAATGAATGCAACATGTTTGCTTGGTTATTTTTGTTCCTAAATCATGCTCCCTATTACATGGTGATCCACTAAGCATAATTACCTAGTAATCTCTAGGCACATGTGGTTACAAGGTGTTTACCAGCAAACTCTATTAAAGTCCCTGTGTAATTAAAGAGGAATCACGTGGTGCTGCACATCTCCAGGAGCTCCAGCTCTGCTCTGTATAGCTCATCAGGCAGGGTGATTCACCAGGTCTCCCTACCCAGTAGGGCAGGACCTACTGAGAAGGATGTGGTGTTTCTTATGTCCTCAGAAGTGCAGTGAACGCAGAGGGGTCAGCCTGTTGGTATGGTGAGCAGTTGTGGTGTCTTCCCTGTGAGGAGGCTCTAGTTTTTGCGGGAGTGACACTAGTCCTGGGGGGTTTTGTTACAGATGAGCCTTTTCAAGTATAGCACTTGTTCCTGATCAACACTAGTTCCCATTTAATCTTTGCAATGCTGGAGCCTGCCACAGGCATGCTGAGAACTGGGGACAAAGCACAGCTTCAGTGAGAGGATCCAGCACAGAGATTCTGATAAGAGCAGTGGTGCTGCTGCCTAGTCCCTGGTTGCTTGGTGAGAATGGCTTTGGCTCTGAATAAGCCCTCGTGCTCCTCACTTCTGCTCCCCGGAGAGCTGAGCGACAGGCTCCTCACATGCAATAGGGACAAAGGCAGGTCTCCAAGCAGAGCTCTTCCTTCTCTGGCAGGTTATCATGGAGGAGGCTTGTAGAGGGAGAGCTTTCAAAAAGGCTGGAATAGACTTGGAGTTCAAGGTATGGGTGCAGGTGGGACAGAGAAGAAAGGAGGGACACAGGTGCCTGTCTTGCAAGAGATGAAAAGCTGCCTTCCTACTGTGCTCTCTCTAAACCCAGCCATGATCATTACCTAGCATCCATATCTCTCCAAGGAGTGCTCTAGCACTGTGCTTTGCAGAATTTGGGCATCAAGAAGAACTCCAAGCTCTCCACCTTCATTCATCTTGGTCCTCTTAACTCCCAAGCCTGGCTCTGCTGCGACAAACAACTTGACACAAATTGTCTCCTCTGTCTTGGGCAGTTTAACAAAGAGACAATAATTCATTGCATTCACTTCAGAGCCAAGAAAATTCTGAGCCCAGGCAGGTTCTCTCTGTTTTCAGGGTGGTGGATGGATTCTGTCTTCTCACCAAGCTTTGTTCAGGCTTTCCTGCAGACCATCTTCTTGGCAGCTTGCCCTTTGAAGAGCAGAAGCCATGGAAATTGGCCCTGCAGGCCATTGAAGTGCATGTGGTAAAGTCAATTGAGGCAATTGAATTATTTCAAGGGCCTACCATGCTCTTATAAAATAAATAGCAAGTTTTCTAATGACAAAGTGACAATCAGTTTAGCCAGATAATTGTATTTGTGATGCCAGCAGGCTGGGCTAATGAATCTAGCAAGGAGTCAGTGTGATGTTGCCCTTGTTCCTTGCAAAGCTGTGAAGGAGTGAAGGCAAACCCATCAAGTTCCTGCCAGATCCTGCAGTCCTATCATGGTGGTGCCATAATGAAGTGGTTGGAACATCTAATTAGGTATTTTTAGGCTAAATACATCAGTGCCTCTCAGTTGTGAACACTGCAGCGCCTCTGGAAAACATCCTGGGGGATTGGTGATGGCAAGGACTCAGGCAGAGCATGATGGGGAAAGGAGAGAGCTTTGCAGGATGGAATGGAACTTATGAGTGACTACAGGAGCCATAAGGAAGGCAGAGCTGAAGTCCAGGTGTTTCAGACCCAGGACATTTGCTTGTGAGTAGCTCAAGACAAGGTGGCTGGTTGCCTGCAGCAGGGAAGGTAACTGTTGGTTGGAGGACACGCAGGCTGTCCCAAGTCCTCCTGTGCCCAGCATGTCTACTTGCTGAGTCCACAGGCACAGTAAATCAGTGGGGAAGTAGAAGAGCTTGGGTGCACTGATGCACAGCCCTGATGGATGTGCCTCACTTTCTAGAAAAGGGCTGTTTGAAGCTTAACAGGACCAAACTGATCTAGCATGGCAGCAAACTCGGGTGCACAGTTCCCATTTATTTGGTGGTGGCTCTGTTTTTTTGGTAGGCCATAGCTTAGACATACATTTTTCTTTCAGGTATAATCTTCTGAAAGCTTTATTAGTATCAGCCATAAGCCCTGGTCTGGGAATTTGATGTGCCTTCTCAGCTGCCTGGAGCAGAAATCTGAAAGAAGTTTGTACTGTAGTTTCCTTGTGCAGCATGTCTGACCTTCCTTTCTACTAACTCTTTTTACCTAGGCAAGGTCCTCTGAGCCTGAAGCCCCAAAAACTTGTTCTTCTGTTTGTAGACATTTTTCTCCCATCTTGTTTCTGGGATTTGGACAATTGGGAAAGTCGTTGGGTGGAAGGTCTCTCAAAGGAACAGAAGAGCATAAGAGGGGAGCATGTGCTTAAGGGTTTGAAGCTACCCTGTTGGTGTCTGTGTTTTCTTGGCAACAGGTGGCACATTTTGGACACCACCACACTGTTGTGGGGCAGGAAAGGCTTTGGTGCAACACCAGTTCTAGAGCCCTTCCTCGGCCCAACTTGAGTCCATTGCAATCTGAATTTAAGGTTCAGGGTTTGACCTGTTCTTAGAGTAGTCAATTAATTATATGACTGCTTCTCAGATACATGCAGCCAGTTGCAGTCTGCTGCTGGACAAGACAAGCATAACCCTGAGCAGGACCTAAAGTATGAGCTCCCAAAGTGCATGTGCCAGGCTCCGCTGTACAGCACTGATCACAAACATGCTTGTAGCATCTCACTCAAGAAAGCATGTTGCAAGGACCTGCCTGTCCTTCTCAGCACCTGTGTGTTTTGTGTTAACTGACCCTGAAGATCTTGCTGCTTTTCTTCTGGCATCCATCCACCTGCCAGCCTGGGGGACCTCTTTGCATAGAGGCATCCTGGGAGGCACTGCTCAGCCCAGGGGTGCTTGCCTGTGAAGGGGAGCTATTTTTAAAGCAGTTGTGGGACTGGATGGGTTGTTCCTTGGCTCAGCAGTGCTTGCTGGGACATGTTGGACGCCATGGTGGAGATCTCCCAGTTGCAGCTGCTCCATAGTCTGGATTCTCAGTGGAGGCAGGGAGAGCTCCAGCAAGGCAGCTGGCCCAGGGTGGCTGTGTTTCAAACCCCAGTCAAGGACTTTTCTCTGCTAAAAGCTTATGAAGAGGAGGAGGAGGGAAGGAAGCTCTGTGAAACCCATTTCTGTTGCACATCAGGAGCTGCAGCCCATCCAAGCCCCAGAGCTGTGTGAGAGACAGCTAACTCCCCCCCAGCAGTCGCTCTCCAAAAGAGGAGACTTCACTGCCTTGGCTGTGAGGCAGGGCTGCATCAGGGCTTGTCTGTCAGCTGCTGCTGCCCTGCCTGTCTCCTGCTGCTGTGAATCACTGAGTGAGCTTTCCAGGTAAAATAACCTCTGACTGGCGTGGCCATTGTGATGCCTGACTGGGGCATCTCTACAGAAGACTGGTGTAGCTGCAAGATTTGCATCAGTCAGGATGCCTTTGTGTGACTGCAGGAGCAAACAGGCTGCCAGGAAGGATCTACAGCAGGTCCTCGTGGTTTGTGCTTCCCCTGCAAGCTGGAAGTCAATGGTTAGGTGCTGAGTACAGCAAAGGCACGGAAAGATTCTCCTTGCCTGGCCCAAAGGAATGGAGACTGGGGTCAGGCAGAGGTCCCAGAGCCCCTGTGGAGGTGGGTGCAGACTTGCTTTTGGCACCCAGCTCAAATGCAGCCCGTGCAGGGCAGCTGCCTGTGTAGGGCTGTGGGAGCCAGGTCTGGGCAGTGCTGGGCAGGCAGTGTGCTGGGCAGCTCAGCGCCAGCTTCTCCTGCCATCTGAGCAGGCAGCTCTGCTCCGGATTTTCCCTCTCTCTGCATGTATCTCAGCAGTCCTCAGTGTGATAGACTACAGGCTTCCCTGACTCTCATCTGTGCTTGCACAGCCTCTCATCTGCACTCAGATCACGGCACAGCACTGGTCCCTGCAAACCCTTCCCTTCCTCTGCCTTGTCCGGGGGCTGTGGGGGTGTCCATCCCAATCTGCCTGCTTACCCTTCTGCTTCAGCACCTTCTGCACAAGCTCCCGGTCCTCAGAGGATGAAGAAGGTGGAGCAAGGTAAGATGAGCTTCACCTACCTCCTACATGCTATAAATAGTTGAGTCATCCAAGCATCGTCTGAGAACGATGTGACCAAGTTCAGGCTCCACAGACCTGCTGCCTCTGTCACAGACACTCCCAGCACATGGTGGCAAGGGCTCCTGCGGGTCCCACCGGTGACATGGAGCATGTCATCGCATTAGCACTCTGTGGGACACCTCTCACGTTATGCACAGCTTAATCCTTTCTGGCAGCTGCTGAGGATGGTGTCCTGTGGCTGGGTCAGTGTGCCCATCCATGCCTTGCTGGCAGCAGCAGCCGGACAGCTTGCACCAGGGAACCTTCCCCTGCAGTAAAGATTTAGTGGTCTGCCTTCAGCTCTTGCCAAGCTGTGCTGCAGGTGGCATGGATGGGCCCGGGCAAGGGGTGTCTTTGGTGCATCTGTCAGGTTTCCAGCCAGACCTTAAGGAGGGAATGGAAAGGCAGCCCTTCTGTAGGGAATAGCCAGATCACGGAGAGAGAAGTGGGGTTTATGGTGTTGGTGCAGTGCTTCTGTGATCCCTGAATGCTGTTTCACTCCTACTGAGCTAGAAGTTGGAGTTGATAAGGAAAACTTTGGTCCTCCCTAACTACGCAGGCTGTTGCCAGAGACCCAGTACATTGGGGAAGGCTGTGCCTTTGCAGGGAGGCTTGCTAGCAACACCAATGTATCCCTCACCTCTTGACCATCAGTTAGCATGGCAAACAAGCAACGTATCAGCTTACATATGCATGGGCATACAGGGAGAAATATAGCTGTCTTCTCAGCAAGGAAGCCCTCCTTCATCTGGTGGCAGATGCTAAGCCATAAAGCTGAGTGATCCCCAGCTCAGAGCCATTTATTCCATGAGGAAAACACCTTCATACACCTACAGATGGTACTTGACAAGACTTGCACCATTGCCCCACCATCTGGCCCAGCTGAACTCCCTGGGAGAAGAGTAAGTTGGACCTGATCCTTCTCCTCCAGGATGGGAGGTGTCTGGCAGTGCTGCCTTGGGTCAGCTGGCCAGGGAGAGTTGAGGGACTGAGTGTGGATGTTCTCCCCTTCCCAGCTTTTGAAAAAAAGAGAAGTCAGTGTCTGCATGGTGAGTTATGTGGTGATGATGGCTTGTGATGGGTTACACGTAAAATCCCTCACATCCCTGAAGATGCTACCAGTTCAGAGCTCTTATGGTATTTTAAAAATAGCCACAGAGGGGGAGAGAATGAGAAGATAGATAGGTAGGTGGATCCCTAATAAGGAGAGAAGAGGAAACTGCTAGGGAAGGAATGAAAAGACTTTAGTGAACGGCATGTGAGTGATTAGGGAGGGAGGGAGTGGTGTGGTCATACTGAGCTGCATGTCCACTAGGAATGGGAAACCCTATAAAAAGCCTGACTGTGGGATATGTTCCTTGCACGTGCTGGGGAGAGGGATAGGGTGAATATCAGCTCTGACTGTTTCTCCTGTGGGCACTCACTGCATTCTACAAGTAGCTGTTAAAAATAATCCATGACTCTTGGATGGCTGGCCTGGGCTGGCTGCTGCTGCTCTTTTGTGATTCCTGAAACAGCTCCAGGCTCATCTGTGCTCCTTTCCTGCTTTGAGGCTCAGGCTGACAGCCTTGCCTGGTTGCTGATGGATGAGGTTGCTCCTGGCCCTGGCTTTTCCCAGGGCAGCCTTTCCCACCTAGGCTGTGGTCCAAGAAAGATGCCAAGAGCTGCTTCTCTGTTCTTTCTTCTGGCTATTTGCTGCCTGACAGCTTGTGGCCCCTAGCGGCAAGATCTGGTGATGGTATGTCTGGGGTTGGGTTAGGGTGCAGGTCCCCAAGTGCCTGGCTGGAGCAGTGGTCCCAGAGCTGTTCAGGAGATCCCTTCAGTGGGACAGCCCTGCTCTGCCTTGCATCACTGCCAGCACAGCATCTCCGCAGTTCTGGGAAGTGGCTCAAGGCCCTTCCCTGTGCTTGTAGCAGTTCTCCCAATCACTCAGGGAAGATTACACAGAGTGTCTCCAAGAAATGCTAATTGCTTTGGCTTGTGCTTGGTACAGCACAGCCACTGGGCACTCAGAGCTCTTAGTCAGCTTAGAGATCTGCCAGATCCTTCTTCCCCTGGAGAACCAGTGCAGCTCTGTTGTGGCCATTGCTGATCCCCACATCCCTGGCCTTAGCTGAGCTGCAGGCTGGCACCCAAGCTGGCCCAGACTTCTGGTCCCAAGTACATGGTGAAACAAGGCATGATGTGCTCTCATCGAGGCATTGCAGCCTTGGAGTGAAACACCTCAAGCTCAGCCCCCAGCAGGTGCAGTGCAGGGTCAGATGCAGCCCTTCCGCTGGAGGAAGAGTGGCTGAAGGCACAACAGTTTTTCCCATCCTGGGGGATGAGGATGGAGCTCGTGCTACAGCAGAAGCTGTCAGCACTGCTCTGCCATCTGTCCTCCTGGACCCCTCAGCTGCTGCTGCCCACCCCAGCTCTGCCACTGGCAATTAAAGCTCTGTGTAGCTGAGCTCGTTTGGTGCACGCTGCTGGGAAGCATTCCTTGGCTGTGCCCCCGCTCAAACTGCAGGAGGAAAAAAAATGGTACTAACAAGACTCCTCTGTCAAACTTGCCAGCCTGTCACAACCAGGCTGTCTCCCTCTTGGTTGCTTGCTTGTCTTTTTTTCTTCCTCATCAGCTAGGCAAATACTCAGGGAAGCAGAGACTGGTGATGGGTTAGCTGTGCCCGGCTGCAGGCTGGGGAATGGCAGAGCTGGAGTGTGTGTGCTGCCTGGTTCTTCCTCTGGCCTCTTGCAAAATTTCGCCCCTCACCTATGTGCTCATCTCACTGTATTTCTGAAGCCCACAGCTTTTTTATTTTTTTAATGCAGTAGTGTGGGAGCTGAAGTCCAAGCTCTGCCACTCTCTGTGGGTGCTGAGGTCTCTACCCTACCTCCTTCACCAAACCCCAGTGCAGCCCCTAGCCTGGGGAGGGTGAAGAGGTGTCTCCTGCCCTGGCTGGCTTCTGCTGGCTCTGAGAAGCTTCTCACCTAGTGTGAAATAACTTCTAGAGGAGCAATGAGTAGATCTGAGCTATCTGCACAGTCCTTGCTGGAGAGTGTGTGTTATCTTCCTCAAGGCAGGGGTACCTGCAGCCCTGCTCGCACCTCGCCTGCCCTTTGCTGGGCTGTGTGAGAGCATCCTGCAGGCACGTGGCAGAGCACAGGCTTGTCAAGAGAGGTCATCTGTGGCTGTCCCAGCCCTCACTCCCTGCTTGGCTGGTCAGGTGGCATAAAGGCTCCAGTTTGGGAAATAATTCTGTACCTTGGCAGGCAGTTTTTGGCTCATTTAAGCCAAAAGCATGCACAACAAAGCACATGCTCATTTTCTCCTGTTGAAAGGGGACTTGTTCCCTGGAAAGTGCCAGCTCTACTGGGCCTGTTGATTGCCTGTTAATTGTCACTAATGAGAAACTGGGAGATGTGGCTTCCAGAGGCTATTGGGGACAGGCTGTCACTTTGGCTGGGGAGGGACATCTCAGTGGGGAAGGTAGCTGTGACCTCGGTGTGGGTGAGTTGATCTGCATGAATGGGTTTGTTACTAGAGAATGCCCCAATTTCTTTGCCTACAGTGTGGGGTGGCAGTGCTTAGCCTTGACTCCAGGACAGAGTGTGGAGGGTTAAGAGGATCTCTGGTGCTTACTGTACACAGATGGATTTATTTATGTATATATAGCAGGGAGGTGGGATGGGGAGGGCTAAACCCACCCTGTCCAGGAGGGGAGAGTTAAATCTCTGTGCCTGGCCCATGTTGGGAGCATAGGGTTGTGGGGCAGCAGGACCTCGTGCCAGGACTTGGCTGTTCGCCTCCAGCCTGATGGTTGAAGGCTGTTTTTCTCCTGCCCTGATGAAAGGCACCAAAGGCTTTTAGCAGGAGACAGCCATGTCTGCCTGCCTGCCGCTTCCCGCGCTGGCAGCTCCCCCCTCCTTTTGAAGTCTGGTTTCTGGGCGTACGCAGGAGATGAGGAGAGCACAAGTGTGGGAAGGAGGAGGGGAGAGGATTACATCTGTGCTGAAACCCCTTATATGTTCATGGGCATTTATTGTTATAGATATGCCTTGTCCCGCTGTGTCCCCCACTGTCCCTAGCCCCACTTGTCATTGCCCAGCATTGAGCCCTACTTGGCACCTCTTGGCGCCTTTGCTGGTCTGTCCCATGTCCTTCCACTGGTAGCTCAGGATACGCCTGGGGATATATTAAGCCTCCTTAGAACGTCGTGTTGTGTGAGCAGAGGTGCTTTTACCTACCCAGACAGCCCCTTACCACAGAGAGAACAGGTGCTCCTCTCCCACAGCAGAAGCTTTCCAGGTGCCCATTGCCTGCTGCCCTGCTCCAACTATCCCTGCAGCATCAGCACTGCTTACTTCAGTGGTTTCTTTCATCGTTTTGCTAAAATGGCTGAGCTGTTTCATCCAGTGCTTTTCCTGGGAGTTTTCTCAGTTGTTTTCCTGTTCACACCAGGCTTTCCTGGACAGCTAGCACCACTGGCCTCTTCCAGCTCCCCAGGTAGCTGCTCCATCCCCGCAGTCTCTGTGGGTACCATCCCAGCACTCCCTGTCAGCCTGCAAAAGGCTGTTCCTATGTTTACCCTTCAGCTATTGCAAGGGCAGCTCAGCAAAGGGGCAGCTTCTCTTTGGGATTTATTTCATTAGAATAAACAGTGGTTTTCCATTCCAGCTGGGAGAGGTTGTAGTTGCTGCATTTTGACTCAAACCCTGATGTCTTGTTTTTTAGTACTCTGCCTTAAATGAAGTGGGATAGAGAAGCAAGAGCAGAGCATGCTCTGGCAGTAGACACAGCTCATGTTCTTGCAGTATAAGGGCTTATGTCTGTGTACTTGTGGTTGTATCTCTGCCTCCTGCCCTGACCTTGGGTTTAGGGGTTCTGGTGAGCCCCAAACTATCTTACAAAGCATACTTTATTCCTCGCTGCCTCCAGATTCCTTTCACAACCAGCCACAGATATGGCCCACCACTGTGGGGTTGGGACTGGCTACTGTTCTGAAGGCTCTGGGCTCTACTTGAGGGTCTTGGTAGTCTGGCCTCTGAAATGCTGCCTTGGGAGCTCAGGGAATGCAGGCAGCCCTACTTCGCTTTGGAAGTAGCAAGAAAAAATGCTGTCACAGCTGGGCTGAGAAGTGGGCCTGGATCCCAAAACTGGGGTGCAGTGGGAAGTGGGAGTGTGGGCAGCCCTGAGCTATCATGCTGCATGTGTTGTGCTGTGACCTGCAAGCTGGGCCAATCCATCTGTGCTAGTGGGAGAAGGAAGGTGCTGAATAACCTGGCACCCATCTATCCATTGCCTTAAGGATCTCTTCAGTTTGGGGTTTGCTATCTCAGGGTGTGGGAAGGGCTCTGTGCAGCCTCCTGTGTCTCTAGCAGAGTGCTGCCTGCCTGTACCACAGTGGGACATCCTGCAGCACAGCCTCAGACTGCTAGCCTGGGAATATGCAGTGTCCTGGAGGGACCTTTTGCTGGGGCAGTTGCAACAGTGCCAACAGAGAGTGTCTTGATGGTGCATTCAGTGCATGTCCTGGGTCACCTTATTGAAGGTCATCCCAAGGTGAAGCATCTCTTCTCCGCAACACCTGTGCTTTCCCACCCTGTTGCTCCCTGCTGCCCCAGCCTTCTCTCCGTGACTTTAGACTGTTTGCCTTTGCCTCTTTTTTTTTTTTTGCTTCCCCTTCCCTTTCTTTTCTCTTTCCTTTTCCTTTCTCTCCTGTCAGCTTTGTTCACCCTGCCTGTGTACCGGGGTTGCCATGGTGACTGCCAGAGCATCTCTGCATCCTGCAGTAGTGGTCCTGTGCTTGTCCTGGCCATGGGGAGTGGCAGGGCACCCTCCTGCCCCTAAGAAGGGTCAGCTGCTGCCCCCTCCATGGGGGAACATCCCTGCAACACATCCTGATGTCTGGGGAGAGGACTGGTCAGGGTACAAGGTGACCTTCACCAGCTCAGGATGGGGCTGTGCAGCATCTTGTGAAGGGGGGCAGGGGAGGAACTGGCAGGGCTGGCTGCATGGCACAGCTTTATTTGCCTCTTGCTGCCAGAATTGTTAATCTTCAGTAAATATTCTTTCAATAAGGAAATGCAATTTAAGGAAAAACAGAGTAGCTGCTGCAACACAGGCAGTTCTCTTTAGGTTTAATGAGACACCACCACCTGTCAGCAGAGAGGAGTATAAAACTGTATAAGAGCTGTACCTCATTGCAGGATGTGTGCACTCTTCCTCTTGCTCTTTGGAATACACTTCCTTTTCCCTTCTGAGGAGCTGTGCTTTCTTGTCTTGATATCACCTGTTGCCATGCAAGTGACTGTGGTGACTTGGCTATGCCTTGGCCAGGCTCAGAGCCCTGGGGTGCAAACCTCCCTGTGTCTTCAACAAAGTGTTGTCTGGATCCTAGTCTTTGCCCATGATGTCTGGAGGACTAAGGCTGGCAGCAGGGACTTGGATGCATCCCCTGGCCTGTAGTCTGGTGTTAGAGGACACAAGCAGAGCCATGATCTGGAGGCAGAGTGTGGCTTTTAGCCTTTTGGTGCTGATTAGCAGACAACAATATAACTTTTCAGTATTTGTCAGAGCTTCTGTTCCCCTTTAATGAGATAATTAGGATGACATGTTATTAGATGATTACTGGGGAAACATATATTTACTGAGGATTTATTCCGGAAGCAACATTCATCTCCTACATAGTTGCTAAACCCCCATAAATAATCTGATTTTGATAATCAATTGCTTTTGCAGCCCCCGCCCCATGAATCTCAATTAAAGGCACATTTAATTCACATGAAGTTGCCAATTTTGCTTGTACATTTCTGCCCTGCTGTTTGCCTCAGGCAGATGTCTGTGTATGTGCAAGCTCAAGTCTGTTTATCAGACAGCCTGAAACCAGAATATGGTTTGCCAAGGCAGAGCAGTTACAGTAAGAGCAACACTCCTCTTTCATGGCCCCACGTGGAGAATCCAGCACATCCTGGCTTCCTGCTGCCAGAGCTGCTCAAACACAAGTGCTTTGCAAACATCGCTGGTCCTGGCCTTTCCACAGTTGTTGTCTTTGTGCTGGGGTTTGCAGGGAGGACAGCAGGAGCAGCTGTAGGAGAGGTGCACCTGGAGCAACCTGGGCTTGCGCAAGGCACATGGGTGTGGGTGTGCTCCAGGAGGGGCAGGGAGCAGACATGTAGTTGCTGAAACCCATTCAGCAGTGCTAGCCTGGTATGGAAACGGAGGTCTTGTTGGGCTTGCCTGAATTCATCCCACCCTTGGGCCAGCTACCGTGCCTTTTCAAACCTTAGTGACAGTGGATGGGTGAGAGGGGGAAGAAGTAGGGGCATGCTGCAGGGAGGAGGTGGCTGGCCCTGGACTAGCAGGGTGCAGTGCTGCCAGCTTCCTCTGGAGCTGGAGGGAGATACAAGGCATCACCTGGGTTCCATTTGTTGTCAGGGCCATGACGATTTATTTTATCATCTTGGTTTTGCAAATAGCACACAGCTAGCTGCAGTGGTGTGCACCTCAGAGAGGGCAGAGAGCTGGGCTCATGGTAGCAGAGCTCTGGAGGTGCTGGTGACTTAGGTCTGTGTTTGGGGACCTGGCAGGAGCATGGCAAATCTCCCACTGCCTTTCATGGTACTGAATTTCAGCCCTTGCCTGTGCTGCTTTGGTGCTGGTCCCTGCAGCTGCAGGGCTGATGCTCTTTAGAGTACAGCCTCTCCATCACCACTGCCTCTACTGGGGTGCTGGCAGTGACAGCTTGGGCTGTGATGATCTCAGTGATGGGGAGTGCACTAAGGGAGCCATAAAAGAAATGAAGCTCTTCAGATTGCTGGGAAGATGTCTTCAAAGATATCCTCCTGAGCCTGGCTGGAGCCCAGCCTGCTAATTATGGTAGCAGGGGAAATATACAAACACACAGATGGCAAGAAGAACAAAAACTGCTGGGTTTTAATATCAAAAGCTCAGTTTCTGGCCAACTGAAACCAACGTGTGGCAGAAGCTAAATGCTAACAGCTTTGGGTGAGCCCAGAGCACCTCATCAGCCTGGGCAGGAGCAGTTGAAGCCCTTGCAGAGCCCAGAGGGAGACCTGCCCCTGGGGCAGCAGGATGAACCTGAGCCTGTAGCAGCCACCAGCAGAGGAGCAGGGAGGCCAGGCCAGGCTGCATTGGTGGCTGGTCATGTACATCTACATGTGCTAGGACACAGCCATGGACAGGGCTTGCAGCTGCAGTTTGCCAAGAGCCCCGTGCTGGCTCTGCACCAGGGGTGGCTCAGGACTGCTCCAGCCTTCTTTATCCTGGAGACTCTGTAGGGCATCCCTACATTGCAGGGAAAGAGTTTCCTCCCTCTGAAACCCAACTTTCGCCTGTGCTAGGTGGGTTGGGGGAGTGGCTTGCAGAGAGTCCTCAGATGCTTCTATTGGGTGCTTGTCACCAGTTCTAGCCAGCCCCTCATCACTGTGCTCAGGAATGCTGCTGGTAGGGGAGCATCCTCCCTGGGATATCTTTCCGTTGACCCTTGGAGTGCTCTTTGTAGCTTTTAAGATTTGTCCTGTCCTCTAACTGCAGGCACTAAGGATGGGGTGGGTGAGATGACATCAGGCAGCAAGGGGCTAGTGACATGGTGTTTTCTGGCACTGCCCTAAGGAGTCTGTGGGTCAGTGTGCAGGTATGATGCCTTCTGCTGTCCTGCAGTGCTTGTGGTGTCTGAAACCCACTGGTGACCATGGGACTCTCCCTGATGTGGGTCTGTCCCCCACTGCACCCCACCCCGGGTGCCTGCTGTGTTCCCCTTTCCACCACCCATATGCGTGGGCAGGTGTCTCAAATAAGCTTCATGGGGGGTGGGTACAATCTTTTTATGACCACTTAAAGGCTCCATTTGCTACTTTTAACAGAATTAGAGTGGGGATCACTGTAGATTAAGAACAGCAGTAAACACCCTCTGTGCTGCAGGGACCCTGCTGGGGCTCTACAGAGCCCATCTCTGAAAGAGGGTTGCATGGTTTTTGTGAGATGCTTTGAATTAACTAACTTCAGGTGTATGTTTTGTCTCCTCTGACTCCATGGTTTGCAGGGCTGCAAGGGGTTGAGGCATTGCCCTTCAAGCTGTATCCCTGGACTCTGTTGTCTCCCTCCCAGGAGCACAGCTGATGAGATCCTGGTTGTTTTAGAAAGCACCTTCCCAGGATATAATAGAAGATAGAGGAATTTGAAGCCTGCTGGGAAGCTCGTGATGGTGTTTTACTGCCAGCCCAGAGCTGTAATTCATCCTGTGGAATGGGACTATCAGGGTGGTGGCTGGTCTTGAACCTCCTATCCCTCTGAGCACATAATGATGGTATTGAGATGGCTTTGTAACATGTACCCCTTCCATGCATCCTATTTATGGGGAGATTGTCCCCTCTATGACACCAGGGCTCACTTTGCCAGCTGTCACCTCCAGTCCAAATTCCCATTTCATTGCATTAATATCCATACATTGTCTCTGGATAGATTTGATTTCAGCTCCCACCCTGGAGTAGGAGTTAAAAATAGCAAATCCAGCACCCCTCATTCCCTGGCTATGACGCAGTTTCTCAGGTTGGAGTTACAATGCCAGCATGACTATGGTTTAAAATAAAACAAGTGAGTGTACTTGCACTCTGTAGAACAGGAGAAGTAGCTCCAGCTTCGAGAAATGATGTGGAGGAGTCTGGTCTTCTAATCTGTGTCTGCAAAAGGCAAGAATTTGTCTTTCTCACAGTGCTCGTATTGGCCAGATAAACAGTGCTACACACAGAGTGATTAGTGGAGTAGTACAGGAAAGATTCATCTCATCAGGGAATCAACTGATCGCAATAAAAAAATCAGGAAGAAATGAGCTCAGTGCATTATGGTTTGGGGCTGTCTTTCTAGAACATCGCGTGCAGACCACTTTGCCAAGTATTGGCTGGATGCTAAACTGAAGGATAAGGGCAGAGAGGTGCTGGCCTCAGCAGCACTGTGGTTCCTCTGAAATGGCAGGGTGCAGAGGCACGGGCTAACTGGGTGGATGCTCTCCCAGAAGTGGGTACCAGACTATGTAAGCAACAGTCTGCTGCGAAGTGGCGGGTTGCCAGCCTGGTTCTATCTCATCTAACGGGGCTGTTTCTCTGATCTGGTATGGAAAATCCTAAATCCCCACATTTTTCACTCTCAGATACTGCCCTAGTTTAAAAATGCTGGCTCCTGACTTGCTTTGTAATATTTTAAATATAGCATCCTTTATGTTTTTGATGTATGTACCATATGTTTTGAAAGCTGCAACAAAATCCATTGGGCTTGTGGGTGGAGGTTAAAGGGAAAAAGCATTTCCATACGGGAAGCCACAAATACAAAACACAGCAGCAAACAGAAAATCCCTCCATGCACCAGCCAGAAATAAGCTCTGTTCTGGCCTGGCTGTCTCTGGCGCATTTGTGTGCGTGCAAGGAACTAGCCTGAATGTTTCCATTGTGTCAGCTCCTGTCCTGGACACCCTGGCACCAACTCCACAGCCCCCTCCAAGGCCCAGCAAGAGATACCACCATGTTTGAGACTGTCTGACAGCTCCTTTACCCTTTCCCTTCCTCAGAAAGTTCCTTTGCTGCTCTCTGGGGTGGTTTTGTGTTGGGTTGGGGTTTTTTGGTTTTGGGTTTGTTGTTTGGTTTTTTCCCCAGATGGGACAGATTCCCTCCTGCTGAAGCTCTCCCTGGCTACTGCATCCCTGGCTGGTGGTGGTGGGTGAGCTTTGGCAGTGGAGGGGAGAGTCCCCCCGGGCTCCCTGCACTCCCACACAGCACAGACTGTCTCCCAGCATTGAACACAGACTCTATTTAGCAGGAAATTTGGCCTCAGCAAAATGATGAGCTAACAGTTTTTATCTTTTGGCCAGAACCTCAAGTTTAGTCTCTTCTACCACGCACATCTGGCATCTCAACTCTGAGACCCAAGGGTGTCCTCTTGCATGGACCCCCCAGACCTGTCCAGCCCAGTTAGAGCAGAAAATAGGGTTGTGTGGGCTGGGGCTGTGTCCAGCCTGCAGCTGAGGTGTGCTCTTCCTGTGTTCTTGCTGTCTGAGGCTGATGGGTGAGCTGTTTGGCTGGCTGTAGCTCACCCACTTGTCATGCCTCATAATAAAATCTGGGGGAGGATATAGACTCTGACCAGTGCCTGGCTGCCAAATGGACTGCTTCCCTTGAGACCACCCTGCCATGTTCCCTCCCCAGCCAGCATCATCCCAAGTGAGCAGGAGAGAGTCTAGGGTGGCCAAAGGCAGCAGTGGGGCTGGTAGGGCCTGTGTTGCTGTTGGGTGGCCTGAAGCTTCTGCTGGCCACGTGTACTGCAGGAGGAGAATTTCACAGGATGGCCACAGTGGAGGAGGAGACGTGAGGAAGGCTTTTATATTTGCTCTTGCTCTGCAGCATCCCTTTGCATTGAAGGTTCAGGGCTGGGTATGTGTGTGAACCCAGGGGGTTTGCATGCCCTGGGGATGGCAGGATCCAGCAGCAGGGCAGAGGGAGGCTGTTACCAAGGATTTGGCTCTAAGCTGCAGCATGGTGTCCTCCAGAGAATGGGGCATCAGGTGGTTGGCCTGCATCTGGGATCTGCACAGGGACACCAAGAGCAGCCATGTGTCTCTGTGACCACTCAGGTGGGTTTATGCTTACCCAGATCCCTGTCCTAGGGTAATGCCCAGCCCTGCTTTGGGACACAGTGGAGCTCAAGCCATGGATGTGCAGTGTGTCAGTGTGCAGAATTCGCTCGTCAGCCTCACGCTCCCTTGCTCATACACTATTTATTGTATCTATAGCAGCTTGGGCAAGACTTTTATGCTGAACCAGATGTAAGCACAAAATCCCATCTTCAGCCTCTCAGCAGGGATCCCTTCTCACCCGCCTCAACTAAACCTTTCTGCAGTCCAAAATGCTGATCTCAGAGAGTGCTGCACATCTGCTGGGGAGGCAGCAGCTAGTGGAAACCACAGAAAATGCCTGCAGCAGCCCCAGCATGATGTCCTGGCTGGATGTGGCAGGTTGGGGCCAGGACACTGGCACAGAGATGCATGCAGGGGCAAGAGGGCAGAAGCATGTTTGTCAGGTCTTGCTGTGTCCCTGACCAGATCACACATAAAACTAATTACCAGGGATTGAGTTTTGTGCAGTGCCATAGGAGCTCACTTCTGGCAGGTGCAGCAAGGGCTCTGGACCCAGAGGGCTGTGACCCACTGCTGCAAGGCTGGGATGCACAGCATGAGGCTGGGGGCTCTTGGCAGCTCCCCCTTAGTTCCTGCATCATCCTGGGCTTTGCTCCTGCTACTTACTGCTCCATCAGACCTCCTAAACTGCAGCTGACCCTCTGAATTGAGAGGTAGTCCCTCAAGACAGACCTGTTGTGGCTTTCTGGGCCTGAATCCAGCTTCCTAACAGCCTCCTGAGTGAAGAGCTTATGTGCATGTGTGCAGGCAGGCATCTGCTCAGGGTGTCCAAGTGTGTGTGTCCCTCATCCTGGTGGGGTGCTTCTGTCATCTCCTGCTGGATCAGGGAGAGAGAGAAGAGCTCTGGGCAGCACATGTGCTCTGGATTCAGCCCCTGGGGATGCCTGTTTGCTGTCTGTATCCTCCATCTCTCCTTCAGCTCGCACACACGTGCCTCTCACTCTCTCTCCCCCATGGCTTCACTGCTCCAATTTTCTTGAAAACAAATCAATAGTTGCCTGCACTTCTGGGTGGCTCTGTACAGCTTGTGAGCCCTCCAGCAGCTTGTGCTGTGCAGGCTGCTGTGCCACCATGGTGCCCTGCCCAGCTGCCAGCTCTGCACCAGCTTAGTGGCACTCCCTGCACAGCTTGGCTGGCTCCCAGGCCGTGGGTGGCACTTGGGTTCCTGACCCTGGCTGTGGGAGCTACAGAGTACTTTGGGTGTCTGAATCAAGTCTTTCTCAGCCCTGGGCATCCTGTGAGGAGTGGTTTGTGGCATCAAAGCCACCAGGTGCCCAAGCTTGGTGTGAAAGTGCCTTGTGCAGGGACCTTAGGGTGGCTGTAGGGAGCCCAGTGGAACTGGTGTCTGGTTCAGCTGTGCTGCAGTGGTGCCCTGGGGCCGTGGAGGCTTACTCATGGTACCAGAGCAGTCCTGATCTAGTCCCCTCCACCTCTGCTGCTCCTGATACCTGTGCAAGCTAGGGTGCTTTCCTGTCCAGACTGCTCTTGCAAGGGATGGGAAACCTGGCAGGAGTCACACTGTAGCTGTCAGGGCTCATAGCTCTGTATCCCACGTGCTGAGGGTAGCACCTCACTTTCCAGCACTGCCAGTTGCTGGTGGGGGCTTCATTCCACTGCAGTGGATCTGGATAGCACTGGGATAGCCAAATGCTGGAAAGCTGCACCAACAAGGAGCAGTCCTGCTCACTCCAAAAGCATGCTTGGAACTGCCACTGTCCTTGCTGGAGCCCCACTGAACCTGGGCTCTAGCAAAAAAAAGCCGTAGCCACCTCCAGATGCTGCAGCCAGGGCTGGCCAACTCCCCCACTTCAACTTCGGGCAGCTCCCCCCTATTTTAGGACTCCTGCCTTATGTCAGAGCAGAGTGTGAGCCTCAGGGCTGTGAATACCCAATGTCCTTGCAAACATTTTAAGAGGAAGAAGGAAAGTAGCTACCTGGCGTGCAGAGGTGTGGAGCATCCTTGCTCCTACCTGAAAATGGGGCAGAGGGGGCTGCTTCCAGATGCCCTTCTGGAGCCACCCTTGAGCACGACCCAGCACCAGCTCTCTGGTGCCTGGGCACTGCCATGCTGTCCTCTCCTGTTTGGCATAATTTCCTGCTCCAGACTTACTACAGCTTCTGCCTTGGGCAGCCATGCATTTCAGCCATTATTAATTAAAATGCAATCTATCCTTTCTTGTCCTCTCCCCAAGACACCAAGAACTGCTAAAATATTCTCAGGTATAATAGGGAGGGGAATTAAATAGTTACTATGAAATTTGAGCTGTGCCTTTTGGAGATTTGTTGCCATTCCTAGAACCTGCAATTCCCTATTGAGTACTACATCTCCAGCCCCACGCTTGGTGGGAATACCGTGCCTGCTGGGAGGCTGGGCATGCTATGTAAGGTATACTAGCAGCTGCAGTGTGTTCAGCTTGCATGCAGAGATGGTGTGCCAGGTGCTGAGGGTCTCTTTTCTGTGAGCTATTGCAGGGGCTGAACTCCTTGTGTCAGACCTGTGTGGTTCTCTGCAGCACTTGGTGTCAGTTCTGGGATGCATCTCAGGGCCCCAGTGGGACAGACACTCTGAGTGTGATACTGCAGGTTAGGATGAGAACAGTATTGCTTGTGGAGGGCAGCTCCCATGCAGCCGTGGTACTGTGACCAGAGGCAGGCAGTAGCCAAGAGGATTCTGTCTGCAGCATGGAGCACTGTGCTGAGGAGGGTGACCATCGTAGTAGCAGCCCCAGCCCCTGACCTACGTGCAAGGAGGGGCCCACAGGATGCACAGGCTTCCTTGCCCCACATTGCCCAGTTCTTCCATTCCTCCTGCAAATTGCTGCTGTAGGAGACATCGGTAAGGTTGAGAGCAGCTGGCCCAGTGCAGGGGGGCTGAGAATCCTGCAGACACTTCTTGAAGGGGGTGAAATGGGAGGAACTACCTGGTGTTGTCTGTTAGTCATTGAAAAAAATCCCTAAATCTCAGTTGCACCCGGGTTGAGGGGAGCTTGGGCCTGGTGTGGGAAGGCAGGGTGCTGCCCTGCCTTGGAGGTCCTGCTTGCATCCAGTCTGGGGGTCTGTGGAGCCCAGAGCTCTGCTGGAAGGGGCTCCCGTGATGTCTGCAGACAGGCAAATGTGCTAGCACCAGGCATCCCAGCTGCAATTTCAGTTGAAGGGTATCTTGTTGCCATGACAAGCTGTACAAGTATTATCGGGGAAAAAAGCACCTCAGCAGCGTTTGCTGGAGATGGGAGAAAAGCAGCCAGTGAGGAGAGCACATACCAAACAAGCCATGCACTAATGTGGCTGCAAGCATGTGTTCTACCACACATGTTAAACTCCTGATGCGTTGTCTTCCAGTGTTACAGCCCCAAGACCTCCTGCCTTGTTCCAGACCCCTCCTGAGCTCAGTGCCCCCCAAGTGGGGGTGCACTGCTGTGCTCCCAGCTCCTTGCCCTCCTCCAGTCCCCATGCAGCTGTCCCAGCAGAGCCCTTGCAGGAAAGGGGAGGTCTCAAGAGAGACTGGCCCCATCTCGCAGCATTTGCTAGGCAGTGGAGGCTCATGCCCACCAAGCCTTCTGCTTCTTCATTTATTTGTAGCAGGGGCTGGTGAGTGACAGTGGAACGGTGGTTCTGCACTGGGAAACGAACACTGTTAAAAACCCCAGCGCTTCTGAGTGGGCTCTGCCACTGGGGTGAGAGCAAGAGTAGCAAGAGCTGCAGCCCGCCTCTGGGCACCCAGCTGGTGGTACAGATAAGTATGGGGATGAGGATGCTGTTTAGTTTGTGGCAGGGTTCTTCTCCTCCTCCTTTGCATGATGAGTTGTAGAAGGACCTCTTTCCCTGGGCAATGACACTTGCCTCAGTGGTACTCAGGGTGTGACTGTCACTGCAAGGCTGTGAGTGAGGATGCCTTGCACAGGCTCATTCCCTGTGGTGCTCCCTGCTGTTGTGGATCTGAGTGGTTGGGGATGTTGGGACAGCACGCTCCCTGGCTCACCAGCTATGGGCAGCCCAGGGAATAGCTGTCAAGCTGGGGAAGCTTGTGAGCACTACACAAGGCTTTCTGTTGTCATGCTGCTCAGCACCAGAGTCTTCAAATGTACCTGCAGCTGCAAGAACTAGAAAAGCAACTTTTTCCTCTTGAGAATCTAGAAAAGTCACAATTGCAGCAGTTGGTGCTTTCAGCAAACCAGGGACGTCTTGGGGCCTCCTGCCCAGCACACCCCACGGCCCTGCTGGCACTTGGGGCTGGGTGGTGGGAGGAGGGTTCCCCAGGGGCTACAGGTTTCTGCAGGGGAGGAGGTAAAACCTGCTGCAGCCCCAACTGGCAGTGGGGTCTTTGGGTTTCCCCAGCACATTACAGCCCTGCCTGGGCTACTCGTGCTCGGGAAGTAAACATCCTGCAGGCAGACACAGGCAGCTCCTGGCCACCGGGTCAGTGTGTGGAGACAATCACTGGCTTCCTCAGCGCTCACATTTGGAGAATAATTTCCATGAATGCAGCCAGAAACAAACTCTGTTGTGGGAGCAGGGCTCTTGCTATTCACTGCTCCATAGTCGTTTCCTTTTTCCTTCTATCCTCTTTATCTTCTTCTTTCCTTCCCTCTTCCTCTTTGTCCTTCTTTTTCTCATCCAGCTGTGTTTTTTACCTCCTTCCTCTCTCTTTTCAGAGCAGTAGCTGTGTATGTCCCCTGCAGACCAGCTCCCACCCCAGCATGCGGTCCTGCCATGCCCTTGCTGTTAGCATGAGGCTTTGGCACCCATTTGGGCACTTTCCCATGCCACTGGCCAGCCACAGCGGCTACCACAGCTCGAGTCTGTGTGACAGTGACAGTTTGCTGCCTCCTCCCAGTTCTGGCATGACATGAGCTCTGGGGAAACCCCTCAGCACTGGCTGTTTTGCTTCTCAGCATAGTGCTGGGAGCCTGGGTAGCAGAGCAAGAGAAGAGGATGGTTCTGCCCACTCCACCTCTCTGCACAGGCAGCACTGCCCATGTGGTGCAAAGCACAGTGCTACTAGCTCTCTGGGCAGTGCCCACACCCCCAACCCCCATCCTTCCCACCTGCCATTGTGTGACCCTTCAAGCATCCTGAGGTTCAAATCCACAGTGAGTCCCAGGGTCTCGAGTGGGACTGGAGCATGCATTTGAGTTCATGAGGCATTGTTGCAGTGGTTTTGCCCAGCTGCCAGCCCTCCAAAGAGGCAGTGGATGGGGGGAGGTGCAGACAGGCACATGGGAAGCAGTGAGGGGGTTGTGGGGTGGGAGCATCAGGCTGACACCTCTGTGTGGCATCTTTGACCTACTTCTGCAAAGAAAGCACTTGCACAGAGCTTAGCTCTTACCCATTACCCTCTGTGATACCCACCCATGCTCATTCAGGTCCTCCCCATGATACCTGGCTAAAGAGAACTCCCTTGCACATGTGATGCTAGTGCTGGCCCAGCATTCCCATCCCAGCCCTGTCCTGCTGCCAGCAGCCACGTGCCCTCGCCTGTGCTAGCATCTGCCACTCCGGCTCCACTGCCTGCCGTCCTCGTGGCACCCACGTCTTGTTTGTGTCCTGTGTCACACCAAGGAAGGTGACACGATGCAGGAGTGACAGCAGTGGGGAGCAAGGGGACAGTGTGAGGCAGGTGGAAGCAATAATTGGTCGTGATCTAATTAGGAAAGCCTAGGACTAGATTAGGAGCTGTGACACAGTGGAGAGTTTTTAGCTGTAAACTGCAGATGGTTCTGCCTGTGAGCTGGGAGAGGAGAGACTGGCATGGACTTGCTGGGTGTTCATAATCCTGACTGCACAGTGCTCTGTGCTGGCTAACAGAACTGTTTTCTGATGCCTTGCAAATACCTCAGTGCCTGGTCTGTATGAGGCAGGTGGTCCACGTTGTTATTCCCAGCCTACATTCCCTACACTGCCCTACTTCCTGCTGGTGCCCATCCCAGACTGCTGCTGTGCTGCTTGCATGGGGGCAGCAATGGATGCAATGCAAACATTGGGAGAAGCAGCTGGAGCCATTCCAGGTTCAAACTACCCCACAAGCAGATCCATAGTACATGCCCTCAGCCCATGCCTTTATCAAGAGCTTCCAGCCTGCTCCTGCTTAAAAACAATATAAATATTAAGTATGGAATCTTATGACACTTCTAGATTTTACTTAAGAGAAAGATCAGAAGATAAAGTATTTGACCAAAGGTAAACATATAGTTTTCTCCTTGATTGAAATGGCTTGATTGAAATCTGCAGAAGCTCAAAGGAAAGCCATGGCCAGCTGCCTGAGCTTGGAGACGGCCATGTAAATGTCAAAGCTAGTGTTTGGTTTGCCACTGGGGCTGAGCATCTCCACTGTTGGCCCCTTCATTTATTTCAGAGGTAATTCAGCTGATCTTTCAACTGGGCCACCAGCACCAGTATGGCAGGGTGCGTGTGCCCACATTATGCCCTTACCCATCTGTCCACTGCCAAAGGTTCCCAGCACCTTTCTCCACTATAACATTCTCAGCAGGGAGCTGGGGTGGGCAAGCAGCCATGGTGGCTGGAGCATGCTCATTCCAGCATGCCAGGCTGGAGGCAGCCTCGCAGGACAGCCAGCTGTGGTTCTTCCCAATCCCACCCATGGCACCAGCATCATGTGGCTCCAGGTTCATCTTTCCCTTCCTCCCCAAGGCATTTTTATGGCTGCAGCCAAGCTGTTTTGCTGCTGTAGGACAGCAGGCAGGAGTCCTCAGCCCTGCTGCTGCTGAGAAACCGATATCCCACGGCTGCTGGAGCTCCCACCCTTCCTCCCTGTCTGCCCTTGGGGCACACCACAGCTCCTCCCTGGAGAGGAAATCCTCCTCCCTTGCTCTCACCCCCCATGGGGCTTGGAGCTAGCCAGGTCACTCTGCATCACTGCTGCAGCAAGAGGATTTGGGGTGCAGGTTCCTGGAGCACCACCTCTTTCTGTCTGTATCCCAACAGGGGTTTCTTTTGCTTCCCCTCCTTCTCTGCCCCCAGCGTGGCACATTGTGTCCCATAATCAGTGCTTCACCTCAGCCTCTCCCTTGGCCTCCAGTACTTCCAGCAAAATTCCTTCCTGGCCAGTCATTGCCGCCCCTCAGCCTCAACGCCTCTGGGGCTGGGGTGCTGGCAGGGCCAGGCTTCCTCTTCCTGAGCCTTCCCAGCCCACGCCACGCTCCTGGCCCCCTCCTTGCCTTTGCCCAGTGCCATGGCATTGGCCCTTCCCTTGGGACACAGTGGTCTGACAGCCAAATCCATCTCAGGGTTTGTGTGCCTGCTGGTCCCACTAGCCCCAGGGGGGTTTTGCAGGAGGGTGATTTACAGCCCCAGTTAGCACAGATACTGTGCTGAGGTTGACTGTAATGAATCGCTGCAAGGCAGTGGGGGAAGAGTGGGAGGGAGCAACTGCTGGAAAGGGGCTCAGCCCCATGGAGGTGTGAGGACTCCTGAGAGCCTCATCTGCCCTGGCATGCCCCGCCCCTCCCCTCCCAGCATCTACCCCAACTCAGGTCTCACCCAGGCACACACCCAGCAGCCCCTGGAGGTGGACCCCATGCTGACACCCACAGCACCCAGCACGGACATTCTTCCCCTAGATGCAGCCAGCACCTGCTTGCTCACACCTCCCTGCACATGCCAGCACTCAGCCCCACCAGCATGCACCCGCCTCAGCTTCCTATAGTGGCACCACCTCTCGTTTTTAATTAGAGGGTGAATGCTTTGCCTTTCCACAGTCCCCTTCACCTATGACTCTCTGAGCATTGTGCAAATATTAATTACTGGTAATTAATTAAATCAGGCCTCCCCATACCCCTGTGGAGATCCTGTGTCTCATAAACATGCTGATAGCAAACACAGCATCCGGGCAGGCTCTCTGAGCTTGGGTGGGAGCTTCCAATTACCTGTTGCTAATGATGCAAACTCCACCTGCAGCAGTTTCTACCTAATTGGCTTTCCTGGAGGGCTGATGGCTGGCAGAGGGAGATAGGTGGGAAACCAGCAGGACCTGGGTTGATCCCAGTAAGGGGATGATGGATGGATCTTTATAAATGCCCTGGGTGTCCTGTTCTTTGTGGCTTGTGTTCTTGGAAACTTGGTTTGCTGATAGAGGGGTATGAGGATGCCTGGGTAGAAGGTGGGGGGCCCAAGCAGCTGATGGAGCTTGCTTCGTGCCAGCCTTTCAGCCCCAAGCCACCTTGGAGGGGGCCGTGCTCTGTTGTTTGCATTGATATTGAGCTGCTATCCTCCAAGGTAGATGAGAATCAGCCCTTCCTCCTGAAGGGCTCAAAGGGGTTCAGCATTACCCTGTCCTGCTGCTTCTTGGTGGAAGACTGAGATGCTGTGCAGGAAGAGAACAGAAGGGCAGACAAGGTTGTTGACTCTACTGGAGCAGAAGGTGGGTGCTCTGGGAATGAAGGAGGAGGATTGCCTGGGCATGCACAATAGGAACCTGCAGATTGCTCACTACAGTATGGCTTGGAGGGTTTATTAGGCAAGGTCCCTCTTCCTTCCTGGGGGACGAAGCTCATCTATGCAGCCTTGGGTGTTTTATGGAGCCATCATCTCTCCCCCCACTCATGTCACAAGTTTCCTTGCTTGCATATGGATGCCACTGCCTGTCCCTAAGACCATGCAGGGCACCGATCCCTGACCGGAGGTGCCACCTTAATCCAGATCAGTGGGAAATCTGTTCTGTGCCCACGCAGCCCTGTATGGCAGCTCGCTGCCTGGCAGTGGTCACTGCAGCTTCTCGGGCTCTGCAGGTCAAGTGCCAGCCAGGACACAGGGGCAGCCCCACGGGAACCTGGCCCTGGGCAGCCTTTTGCACTGCATTGGGCAGCACAAATGCATTAATCGCTGAGCGAAGCCAGCTTAACTTCCCGCTCTACGAGCAAAAGCGGGAGCAAACTGGGGTGAGATTAAGGCATTCCTTGGGCAGCTCCCACCCCCTGACCCCGACTGCTGTATCTTGGCCTGTGAGGCCACTAATGCTACTTACATTATTACTGGATTATTTTGGTGTAATGCGCTTTGTCCTGCTCAGCTGTCCCTCTGCTCAGGGGCGTTGTGATGTGTAATACTTCCTGCACGAGGCCACGAGGCGGGCAGCTGCCTGCTCAAAAACAAGCAGAGCCGCAGCAAAACAATGCATTAATGTTCCCAGAGCAAAATTCCAGCATGGGCTGGAGGTTAATCACAAATCAGGGAGCTTTTGGCTTAGTGGTGAACAAAGCCAGCAGGCGGGAGGGTGATGGTACCCTAAGCGAGGTGCTGACCCATCTCCATGGGTGTAAACAGGAGTGACTGCATCAGTTTCATCTCTGCCAGTGGTGTAATGCAGCTATAAGCATCTATTCCATCCTCGGCTCCTTTTCCTCTGCCTTCCCTCCTATCAGGCCTGCCAGTGCAGGGGTTGGTGATGTGTTGCTATGGACACCAAGAAGTTTCCCCTAGAGACCAAAAGCCTGGCAGAACTGATGTCTGCATTTTTTGACTTTGATTATTTTTTTCTTTCCCCCTTTTTTTATTCTTGATGTTTGTGATGATTAATTCCTAGCCTTTCACCCCACCTCCCTCCTGCTTTTCTCTCTATGCTTTGTGGATTGCTGTGGCTGTGTCCCAGGGCTTGGCTTCTGCTTGGTTCTCGGCAAGGGTGCACGCACTGGGTGTGTGGGAGGAAGTTTCAGTGCTGTAACTCTTACTCTGCTGGAGACCCCTACAGAAGAGATGCCCAATAAGTAATTTCCAGCCTTGGGAGATCGCACTGGGGTCAGGCTTGGGTCCACCCAAGCTGCTGCAGGGTTCATAGGTGCCCAACAGCAGCAGCAGGAGGTCCTAGACCCCCCTTTCCTGGGCTTGTGCCTGCAAAGGCATTGGTGGGGGTATCCTTCTAAGGAGGTACCCCATCCTTCATCGTGTTTGGGGCCTCAGCATGATTTAGATCTAGACTAGTTAGTGTCTCTTCTGGTCTGAGCTCCAGGCCTGATTCCTGTCTGTTAGCTACTCTCTTGGCACTGCAGTACCCTTTAGTACTTCAAGTACCTCTGTCTGCCTCTCGGAGCTCTTGTCGCAAGAGCATGATTGAGAGGGAAGTCCCAGCAGCTCCTGGAAGTTCACATCAAGGCTGAAGCCTGACCTTTGTTGGGGATCTGGCTTTCCTTGCAGCCCTCAGGTTGGACTTGTCAAGGAAGCCAGTCCCCAGTAGCAAAGTAGCCCGAGGGTATGGAGCAGTGGTCAGGGAGGGTGAGTCCATTGTCCCAGTAGTGAGCAGTGCTGCACTGCTGTAGAGCATGTCTCTGGGCACTTGTGTATGGGATTGGATTTTACTGTGAGACAGTCCCAGTGTCATTTTGACTTCTCTTTCTTTGCCTTTGAAACCAATAATGGACTGTTTGTGTTCCTTGTCACATGATCTGCCCCACAGTGACTGAGGAGCCTCTCTGATGAGTGATCTCCTCTGTCCTGTGCCCCTTACTCTCTGCTCTGGAGGGTGTTCACATACCAGGTTTCAATCAGCTGCTTCTCTTGTTCCTGGGAATGCAGTTCAGCACTGGGTCAGAAAGTCTCTGGTCCATGGAAATCCAGCCCTTCACTGCTCATGTTGCCCAAATTGCACTTCTCTGAAACCTTACAGCAAACAAGTCCTTTGCTGCTTGGCCCCTGCCTGGAGATTGTGCTGTGACAGCAGAAAGACCCCTTGTTCTGTACAGGTCCTACCATGGAGCATGGGGTGAGGCTGCAGAGCATCAGCCCTTCATGGTGGTCTGCAGGGATGCTGGAGGAGAAATGGAGGTGAATCTCAGGACAACCTGCAATAGTACAAGAGCAGGACAGCTATTGCCCCTAGCTCTAGGGGAGCCGTGTTGTCCTCCCTCCTCTGCGGCCCCCAGCTCTGTACAGAGTCTGCGCATGCCGCAATACCGCTTCGGAAGGAGCAGCAGGACTGAGATGCTGCTTGTCACTGAGGAGATGAGAGTCCCACCAGGGCCAAACACTCAATTGCTGTAATGTTTGAAAGCTCCTTGAAAAATTACTTCTTCATCCAGTTCCTAAACAAACAAGTGCAAGCTCCAAAGAACAACAGTTCCTTCCCGTGCTGCTGCCAAACCAGTGCTTACTGGCATGTCGTGAGCAGGTCAGCAGCCAGGACTGCCCAAGGGCTGAGAAGAGCAGATCCAGTGTGTAGCTGGTCCCTGCGTTGTCCTTCTGCACCTGCTTAGGAGATTGGAGAGCGTCTGGTGAGCTCTCTGTGGCTTTGGTGAGATGGTGCAGGTGACCTGGTTATCCATGCAGGGGCAGGGCGCAGTGCCCAGGCACTTGCACTGCACAGCGCTTAGGACTGCTGACCTGTGAGCCAGACATGGGCGGTGGCTCTTTTGTGGGGACAGCCAAATCCCAAATCCAGACAAGGATGTGCACCCAGCTGAGTGTCACTGAACACTGGCATGGTTTTAGCTATCCTTTGCCCTTGGTGATGGTCTGATGTCTGGCTGCTGTGTCACAGTCACTGGAGGGCTCTGCTGCAGCTGCTGAGGTCAGTGCCATGACACCTGGCTGTGTCTTGAATGCTAACAGACCCTTCCCCTCTCTCACTTTTCCCTCCTTTGTGCCAGCAGTTCCGTATCAGCAAAACCCCTACACCCCTGGGAGCAGCTCCACCGTCATCCAATGCTACCGCTGCGGGGACACCTGCAAGGGTGAGGTGGTGCGTGTCCAGAGCAATCACTTCCACATCCGTTGCTTCACCTGCCAAGGTAGGATGGTGCTGCCTGAAGGGCTGGTGGCCAGGTTGTCCCATAGCCCTGACTGCAGTCTGGAAAGCAGAAGGCTGGGGACAGGCCTCCCTTGTCCCACTGAGGTGTGGTCACATGCCTGGGGGTGGCAGCTTCCCGCAGGGGTGGATGTAGCACAGTGCAGGCAGGGAGGTAACGGCACAGGGCTGGCAAGATGCAGGCAATGCCCCTGCGTGATGCCAGAGCTGGCAGGCTGTGAACAAGGGTGGCCGAGACCTGGGCACTGTTGCTACCCTCAAGCTACCCGAATGGCAATAGCCCATGCTGCACCCGTCCTGAACATACTCATGGCCCATCTGTGATCTGAGGAGGTCATCACATCCATCAGCCACCTGCTTGCTCCCAAATCAGGAGGGGGAGGAGTTGTGTCCAGCCTGGCTGAAAGGCAGCAAGGCAGGGGAGATGCCCGGAGTGGCTGGGGAGCCATGACAGATTGTTGCCACCCACACATGGGATGTGACTGAGGTGCCAGGGGATCCTGTGTCCTGCAGCTGGGGCTTCATGGCCCCAGAGGCTGGCAGAAATAAAAGAGAGAGGTTGTTTGAAGCACAAGAGGAGATCTGTGGAGCTGTGAAAGCTAACAGCCCCAGAGCTGATGCTGAAGGGCTCCTTAGTGTGTTTATTAAAGCAGCCATTCTCAGCCAGGCCAGTCGCTGCTTTTGTGGGTTGTAAAGCATCCCATTACCAGGTCCTTTCAAAGGTCTCTGGTCTTCGAAGTTCCCAGGACCTTGTGCTAAGCAGGACAGTAAGTCCCTATTCCATTGGCCATGCCTTACTGTTCCTCCTTAAGGAATAGAGGATTTGGCTGGAGGGGACTCTTCCCCATGGCTGTCACCACCCTTACTGCAGCCCTGTCCCCCATGGCATAGGCAGCCCAGCATCTCTGGGAGTCTAGGCCCCAGGTTGCCCTCGGGGGTGACCTACACGTGCAGGTTGTTGAGTCCCCTGCCCCTTCCCAGCTCAGATGTACAGGATAGAGCCAGAGCTGCGCATCCAGACAAAGAGCTTAGACAGCCACCAGCTTCAGAGGGTCCAGGAGCCAGCAAGGAGAGCTTGGCAGTGCTCCTTGCCTGATTTCCAAGTGAAAGGGAATAAATAATGAGAGGAAATCCTGTCTCACCTTCCTTCACAGCTCTTACCCCCTGCCACCTCTGGCTGGCTGCCCCTGGCTCCCATGCCAGCTTCACAGCTTGTCCCTGATATGTCTCCAGGAGCCTGGCACAGTGAGTGCAGTCCCTGGAGAAAGGTGCTATGGGTCCCACAGCAAACAGGACCCAAGCCTGCCTCAATTTTTTTTTGCTTCTGCTTCCTGCTGGTGTCCCAGAGGTGGTGGTGGCCTGTGCCTCACTGCTGACAAGTAAGCGCTGGCAGGCCATTCCATAGAGGAGTTGGTGCTGGCCTCGTACTTCCCAGCTGTCTACCCACAGCTCCAGAGAGCAGCTTTTGCTGGGAGACACTCTGTGGGAAAGGAGCTATATCTCTACCCCCACGGGCCCTACAGCCAAGGGGTCCAGCTGTGTCCTAGGGAGAGTGACTGCTGTGCAGCATGCCCCATGGGTGCAGGTGAGGTGTGCAAGGACAGGACAGAGGGGTGCTTGGGGTGAAGGGTAGAGCAGAGACCAAGATGGGCTGTGCCAGCAGGCTCTTGGTTGCTCTGCAGTAGTTCCCCTCTCCACCCTATTACTTTGCAGGGCAGGTGATGGGCATCATGCAAAGCCCCCTAGACCTGGTGCCTGTGTCACTGCTGAGGTGCCTTCCAAGGTCTCTTGATGGATGGAGAAGACATAGGCGGGAAATGACACTAAGAGCCAGGGCTTGCCACGTCTGCTTAGATTACTCTGATGGGCTATGCACCACCCATGCTTCCCACAACAGGGAAGGAAGTGAGATTGGGCTGGACACCTATGGAAAAAAAGCAGTGAGAACACAAACCTCAATGTGTCCCAGGACTTGTTCCCATTAGGGCATGGCTTCAGATCCAGGCCAGGAAGTGGTGATGGCTCATCATGGAGAATGCCATGCCCCAGGGTGTGGAGAAGACCTCTCCTCAACTGTTCCTGGGGCATGCTCAAGTCTTTGCCAATCCTGTTCTCTGCTTCCTGACACCATGAGACTGTCAAATGGAGGGGCCAAGCTCCACTTAGGTGCCATGGGTCCTCCCAGGCTGTTTGTGCATGGCAAATGGGGGCTGCAGGGGTTCCCTTCCTGGTGCTGGTGTTTCTTCCGGGAGCACTCAGCCCTGGCTGACTGGGCAGCCCCATCCTGCACCCCACCACAGCCCAACACTGACATCTTGTGGTGTTGGAGGAAGGCCCCAGTGTGTTTAGGGGGAAGAGGAACCTTCTGAGGTACCTACAGAAAGCTGTGTCTTCAAGGATGCTCTGGGACCACTGCTGGAGAGGCAGCAGAGAGAGGCTAGGAGATCCCAGCTGTGCCCTGGGGCCATACCTGCCTTCCACCGCTTGATGGGTGTGTGTCCTCCCCCTGCAGTGTGTGGCTGTGACCTGGCCCAGTCGGGTTTCTTCTTTAAGAACCAGGAGTACATCTGCACCCACGACTACCAGCAGCTCTATGGGACCCGCTGTGACAGCTGTGGGGACTTCATCACTGGAGAGGTCATCTCTGCCCTAGGGAGGACCTACCACCCCAAGTGCTTTGTCTGCAGCACCTGCAGGTGAGCTGAAGCCATCACTGAGGGTGTGTGACCCCCCTGCAGAAGCCTTGTGCAGCGCTTGACTGTGCACCAGGGAGAGGGATGTTCAGTAGCCCACAGGCCCTCGTATCCTGCTCAGCATTACAGCAGGCACCTCCTCTGTGTTTTCTTTGTGAAAAAATCCTTTGGAGGTCATGATATGGCTCCAGCTCTTCCCTTTGCAACTTGGAGACATGCCTTAATGCCTGCATCTGTCCTTCTGTCCCAGCACATGTGCACACTTGCTGCCTCCCCTTCTAGCCCTTGCCTGGAGCATCTCTGCTCCCTGGCACTGCAGATCCCACTCACCCTTGGGGCAGGAGCTCATGGGCAGCCCTGAGTGCTGCATGGAGGTGGGTGAGCAGCTCACACCTCCTCACCTCTCCTTCACCACAGGAAGCCGTTCCCCATCGGAGACAAGGTCACATTCAGTGGGAAGGACTGTGTCTGCCAAAACTGCTCCCACTCTCTCATCAGCACCAAACCCATCAAGATCCACGGGCCCAGCCGTAAGTTGACTGCTTTCATGTTACGCGATGACTGCAAGGAGAGGAACCACATGCCCCTGGATGGTGCTTGGGGAGGTGACATAGAACAGGCTTTGGAGCCACGGGCGTTCACAGATTTTGGAGGAGGAACAGGGTAGTCCTGCAGCTCCACCCAGGATTGTGGGTCACTGCTGGTTTCGGAAACTCCCTTGTCCTATGTGTGACCTGGGTGGGTGCTGCCACCCTGGCAGGCACTGTCTGAGGCAGCAAGGAGGTTCTGGAGCCACGTTTGCTCTGGAGCAATGCCCAGATATTGATCTGTGTCCAGCTGCACCAAGGTGTGTGTCAAGTACCATCCCAGGGACTGTTCTGGGTTTCCCAATGCTGGCATTACTCAATGCCTTTGCAAGCACTGAAAGGCTTCTTATGCTCATCCCCTTGCACTGATGAACCCAAGCTAAAACTCAGCAAGAGCAGTGGACAGGTTCTTTTGGGCAGATTTGGCCTTGCTTTTGACCCCAGATTGTTCTTTGGAATACTCTCCCTTCATGCCATGTTTTACTATCCCCTCTAGGTTTTCCTCACTGTTGGCTCTCTGCCCTGGGCCACTGCAGAGCATCCCATGGATGCTGTGTTTGGGGGCTGGCAGAGCATCCCTGTGGCATGGAGCTGCTGCACACAGGGCTTGCTTCAGACCATGTCTGGAGCAAGGGGACTGCAGCATTAACATGTGGTTCATGCCTTACTGTCTCCCATCTGCACCATGTTTGCTGCTATGAAGTCACTCAGGACCTGTCTCAGCGCAGTGCATGGCATGTGGCAGAAGGCAGGGATAGCTGAGAGTTGTGCCACACCATTGTGCCCAAACCCTGCCATGGTAGCAGGCTGAACTGGAGGGGGCTGGATGGGAGCCCTTGCTGCTACTGCAGGCTCAGCAACCCCTGGAGCATCAGTGTCTAGAGCAGAGTCCTGCAGCCAGGGATGGACCTAGAACCATGGTGTCATCTATGGTCCTTGTCACCTGGTGGTGACTATTTGAGTTGGCTTATGAGTTCCCTCACCTTCCTTCATTGGTGCCTTGAGCTGCCCAGAGGCAACCCTGCTGCCCAGCAGGGTGTTGCCCAGAGCCTGTCTCCTGTAGCAGGGCCAGGACAGGGGAACGGCAGCCTCACTCTCTGCTTCTTGCCTGTGTTCCTCTCCCTTCTAGTCCTCTTTCTGCTGGCACTTCTCCTGCAGAGTGGGGTTACCTGAGGGCACTATGCTTTATTCATAGGCAACTGCAGGCAGCAGCCATGTGTAGCCTGCTGTTGCCATGTATCCCTTGTGGCCCAGGTGGCCCTGGCAGTGCCACCCAGAAAGGGTGACAGGGGAGGTATACCTGCTGGAGCCTACACTGGTGCACTCTGTAGGGAGAACATCCCTAGAAGAAGGATCCTGAGCCTCTCTCTGCTGCCCTAGCCCTGTAAGCAACTGAAAAAAACAACAGGATCTGTCTGAGAAAGGGAACGGATCCTGGCTGAGCCGAGCTGGCCAGCCTACTTTTGCCAGAGGTCAAAAATCCTCCTCCCTTAGTTTTATCTAGTGGGCAGAGACTTTGGTGCAGAGCTGCCTGAAGATGGGCTGGATGGAAAAGCCTCTGCCTGCTCGGGCTGCCTGTGCTGTGCTGTGGCAGGGAGGGAGTTAAGGAGAAATCCCATCCAAGCAAACCTGTTGCCCAGGGGGAGAAGAGGACAAGAGGAGTCAAGGTCAGGGGTCCGAAGCCCATGTGCTTCCTGCTCCCAGCCTTGACGGGAGCCAGGGGAAGCAGGGAAGGAAGGGAGTCTTGTAAATACGGCAGCAGGGCCGGACACGCTGCCGGAGAGCACAGCCCTTCCTCTGCTCCACTTACTGCTGGACACTTCCTACCGCTCCTGCCCCAAGGGGAGCCCTCGGGGACCTGCCAGGGCAGCATGGCCAAGGCATCCTGGCTCCAGCATGGATCACACAGACCATGCACTTGGCCTGGCCCAAGTATGCCACCCAGCAGGGAGACTAGTCTCTGTGCTGCAGTGGGTGCTTGGCTGGAGTGGCTGGGTGCCAGCAGGGCCTCAGAGGTCTCAGCTCCAGCAGGAGGCTTTCCTCTTAGCTTCTTTGCTGGAAACAAGCAGAGATACTGTACTCCTATAGAGAAATGATCCCAAAAAGGCTTCCCCTAGAAAAGGGAGTCCTCTGGGGCAGGGCTTCCCTCTGGGTGTGAGTGGTACAGCAGGTTAAATGGCCAGAGTGCCTTGATGTGGGCCAGCAGATACAAGTGTTCCTGTTGCACTTCTCCCCGCCAGGGAGCTGCAGTGGTTCCCACTCCCACCCCATCCCTTTCTGTCCCTCTAGACTGTGCAGGCTGCAAGGAGGAGATCAAGCAAGGCCAGTCCCTCCTGGCCCTGGAGAAGCAGTGGCATGTCAGCTGCTTCAAGTGCCAAACGTGTGGGATCATCCTCACCGGCGAGTACATCAGCAAGTGAGTGTCACCATCCTAGCAGCAGGCTTGGCCATGCTGGCCATTGCCAGGCTGGACCCCTAACTTGCTGGGCTGCACCCTACAGGGCTAGGGCTGCAGTGAGGGGTGCCCAGCCCAACTAACCTCCCATTCACCCCTTTCTCCTCCCTCTCCCAAAGGGATGGCATCCCATACTGCGAGTCCGACTACCATGCCCAGTTTGGCATCAAATGTGAGACCTGTGACCGGTACATCAGTGGCAGGGTCCTGGAGGTGAGTCCTGGAGCCACAGCCACCCCATCCCAGTCTGTAATAGGGACCATGTGTGTCTAACCCAGAGGTACCACGAGGGTGGTGGAACACTGGAACAGGTTGCCCAGGGAGGTGGTTTAGTTCCCATCCCTGGAGGCATTCAAGGTGAGGCTTGATAGGGCTCTGGGCAACCTGATCTTGTTGGGGATGTCCCTGCCCACTGCAGGGGGCTTGGACTAGATGACCTCCAGAGGTCCCTTCCAACCCAAATGATTCTGTGATACTGTGATACATACCTTGGGGAGGTGTGGGAGTTTCATCATCCTGCACCCTTGTCATGCTACCTTTTGGTGTCTCGAGACCATGACTCTTCCTGCAGCAGGTGTGTGGACACAGTCTAACCACCTTCTCTGGAGGGTGGGAATTGAGGAAGGAGCACCACCATACTGCAGACCTTTGGAGAGGTGGCTTGGGTACTGGAGCTCCAGAAGCAGCTAGAACATACGGTGGCCTAGGTGTGCTGGGACATGTCCAGAGCCCAAGATATGGGGACACTAGCCTTAACTGGATGATATCACGCCTGACTCTGGAGTGTCCCCACCATGGTCACCCCAGTGTGCCTTCTGAGTGTATCCTTGTGCTGGCAGCCTGCCTGTTGCCTTGGAAACACATCCAGCATGGCTGCCTGCTGCAGAGCCCAAACAAGGGTCAGCAGCGCCTTGCCCATGGGCATCTGTCCCCATGGCACACTCCTTTTCAGGGCAGCAGCCGGAGCAAGGGATCCCTTTTCCTGGGCAAAATCCAGAGGGGTCTTTACTCATCAGATTACCAGGCAGCAGGAGCTGCTCTGGCAGAGCCACAGAGGGATGCAGGGATCCCACTGGGTTCCCACAGCAAGGCATGGGTGCATGTGGCCATGGAGCATGTTTTGGGTGATGTGGAACTGTGCAGTCAGTCAGCAAGGGGAGTGAGGATTGCTACTGGGGAGAGACAGAGATCCATCAGGGTTGATCCTTCCTGTCAGCAAGGTGGTCATGTTCTGCTGTAGTCCCATCTCCTGGAGGTAAGGTGTCCTGTCGTGCTGATTCTACCCCAGTGTTTGCAGGGGGAACAAAAAAGCCAGAAAATCCAGTCTGAGTTAAAACTAAAATCTCAGGAGACATAGAGAAAGACGCCAGAATGAAGCCTGTTGTAATTTTTAGATCCCCTAGTGATACTTGGGAGCCAGGCTGTGAAGATGTAGAGAGGCAGCAATGCTGAAAGCGTGCTCAGTCACTCCTGAGACCTACCCTTCTGCATGGCTGAGTGGGAGGGAAGTTCTCCCAGGGCAGTACTGGCACCCACATCTCTGCCATCCCCAGAGAGCAGGAATAGGAAGCTCTATTCCAAAATCAGAGGGTCCACAGCAAGGTGTTTTGGGCTGGAGTGACAGCATCTGTGTAGGTCACCAGCCTGCTGAGAGTTGTTCTAGGCCATCTCCAGCCTGTTTCCCTCAGACTATCAAGAAGTCACACCCTCTGATCCTGCTGGCTAGGCTGGCCTGAGAGCACCCATGCTGACCAGGGAACCTCTGCTGAAGCTGGAACCAGGTGCCAGGAGCCCTCCAATGTCTTTCCCCTATTCAGGGAGCTGCCTGTGCCTGGGCTTTCTGCTGACCCCAGGTGTCAGCAGTAGTCCCAGCACTAGCTGCTGTGAGCGTGAGCTCAACATTACATCAGCTGCCATGGGCTGGCTGCCCATCATAAGGCCACTTGATCAGCAAATGTCTGAATGGAGCAGGGCAAAGCTAGAGGCTCCCCAACATCAAATCCCTGTCATTGCTCCCCTGGGCAGGCTGATCTCCAATAACCCCATGCCAGGGGGTGCATCCTCAGCCACCCCAGAAGGACAAGCAGGCTGGGTGTTAAATGGTATGAGATCTCCAGTGTGTGAGAGGAGCCAGAGGGACCCTGGGACCCCTGCCTTATTATCTGAGGCTATGCTGCCTGGCACCATTGGACACTGCTGCTTCTGAGCCACTTGTTGCACTGCTCTCTGGGTTTTCCTCACTCAGTGCAACCACAGCAGATTCAGGATAAGCATAGGATGTTCCCACTGCTGCGTGTCTGAGGGAACAGAGACAGAGCAGTTCTGCAGGGTATGGCAAGTGTGAGGGTAGTGGCAGCCTGCCTGTAAGCTGGAGACGGCCCTGGGGTGATGCTGAGGGGACAGCCCTCCCTGCTTTCCCTCACCTCCATCTCCCCTGGCTCTTCTCCCAGCAGTAGTTCTAGGTGTCTCTGCTCTGTGTCCTCCATCCCCAGCACTGCTTCCAGCATGGGCTCTTCCTGGCTGGAGAGGCTACCCAGCTCTGCCCACTCATGCCAGGCTGTGGGAAGAAGTTGGCTGAATTCCACAAGATGCTCTGGACAGCAGTCATCTTGCATTAGCACCTTGCCTGCTGCACCCATGCCCGGGCACGAGAGAGCCTTCCTTGCACAATGGGACTCCATGGGCTGGAAGTGACATACCTTGGCACCAGGATCCCCATGGACAGAGCCAAGGTGCCACCCCCTCTTAGGTGCTCAGAGGATCATAGAGTGCCAGAGGGTTGTGCCAGGTGAGCACCACAGGTCCTGTGGGTGCTGCAGGCACCCCTCACCTCCCCACGCCCAGGGCTGAGCCAGTGCTCCCCACACTCCCTGGATATTGAGTGATCTGTAAAACCAGAGGATTTAATTTTCTTCTCCAGCAGAGCATGAAATGGAAAGGGCACCTTTAAATAATTTTAGGCTTTAAGGAGCCTTTTCATGCTATCCCAGCAGCCTCTAGGCTTTCCTAACCACTCTGAGCTGCACAGCCAGGCTTGGATGATTAATGAGTCTTTAAGGGACCCCAAGTGATAACAAGCAGGTCTCTTCCTTCACAGCCTCTGCCAGCCTTTTACGAGCTGTAATATTAACCAACATAAAAGGAACAAGGTTTGTGCTTGCTTTGGAGAGTTGTTCCTTGAGGAGAACTGGTGAGTGTTGAGATGTTGGTAGTTTTAGGAGAAGGTCTGCATTGAAATGAAGTTGGAACTGGGCTGGTACATGCTACTGGGGGAGCAACCAGCCACCTTCCACAGTCTGATCTGCAAAGGATCCCATTTTAGCACTCTCTGACCTGTGATAGCAGCCCTTACAGTCTAGATAGGAAAAGATGTATAGATATACAAGTTTTTTCCTTGCTGTCAGCACATCCAATCTTTGGGAGTGCTGAGAGGGTCCAAGAGCACCAAAACCATCCCAGATTCAGAGAGGGACTGGGGAAGGTGACACATCAGTCACCAGGGTCCCATATGCCCCTCATCTGTTTGTAGCCAGCTGGAAATACAAGTGATGGGAACTGCAGGCACACTGCCCTGAATGTGTCAGAGCTGAGCTTTATCTGGGTTATTTTTCATTTCTTCCCTGTGTTTACTGCCATTTCCTCTAATTGCTTCAGCTCAGCATGCTTGCCGTGAGTGCACTGCATTGACTGGTGGGTGGCTGCTACAGAGGGGTACAGGCACAGTGCTGCAATGGGCAGTTGTGCACTGGGGCTCAGGCAGAGCAGGAGGAACTGGCCATCCTTAGGGAGCCTCAGCCTTGGTGAGGTGGTGGGTCATCTCTCTGGAGCAATTGGGCATGAGACATGATGCATCCACTGACCCAAGATCAATGACACTGTGGGCTCCAGATTTTAGGGATAACATTTAGGAGCTGTATAATCAGGCTGGTGAAGTATTCCCTGCAAGACTCTGCAGCTGGGCTGGGGCTCAGGGTGGCTGTTTGCTAGAGCTGCCATGGGGCCTCTCCCATCCCACTCCAGAGCCTGGGGCCCTGCAGCGCCTCTGCATTCACAATGTCTCTGCAGCCTTCCCACTGGTGACTTTCCTGCCATGTTATCAAGCTTTTGGGTGTGAACTGGGCATGTTTGGCCTGTGGGCTCACTCAGGCCAGCCCAGGAGCATGTTGTGCTGCTGGCACAGTGAGGGAGATAGGTGCATGGGGCACAGGGCTGTCCCCTCCCTGGATTGGGGTGCACTGCAATAAAAGGAAGAGGCATCCAAGCTCTCCCACTCATCTCTCCTGCCTGCCCTAACCTTCCACTCATTTTTGGCATAGACTGGGAGGGAAAAGCCACTGGCTGCCATCTGCACCCCAAGGACATTGAATTGTGGGCTGATTTTTATGGGCAATAAACTGGCAGTTTCTCAATTATTCTTATAGCAATTTTTCCTGGTGATACTTCCTGTTTCAAACTGGCTCCAGCCTCCTCAATCATAACCCCTTTCTTTGTCAGTGAGAGCCTCATCTTTCCTCTGCTTCCTTAAATTATCCTTCCTCTTCTCTTGGGTTATTATGGGAGTAAAATGCCCTTTGGGGTCGAGCTCTAACAGCGCAGCCCAGATTCCTCCTGCCCTGAGCCAGCTCCTGCCTCCCAGCCCAGAAAATGAGCCTATAATTGAAATGCTAGCAGACACTTTGAGTGGAAACAAGCTACCAATTAAAGCTATTATCCCTGTCAAAGAGCAAAGGGAGCAGCCCAGCTCCCGCTCAGCTGGGGAATAGCATGTCAATAGTGCTGAAGTTTGGCCATGGTTTCACAGAAAGAAAAAAGTTTCCTTATGGAGAGGGGCTAGCAGTGGCTCTTTCTCTTCACAGCTGTAGAAGGAAGGAGTTGGTGCAAAACATGGGTACTTGGCTGGGTGTCTCTGCAGAGGGTCTTGGCTTTTTCCAGAGTGAAAGGACAAGTTATTAGAGGTGAGGTTTGTAGGGCTGCCTTCATTGGGGGTTTGGGACCTCCTAGCCCTAGCTGAGTGCTGGAGTCCAGGTTTGAGCTAGAACAGAACCACTTCTCCATTCAGTGATTTTACTTTTCAGCTCTGTACTTTCTGAAGTTAATGGCATATTTTTGTCAGACAGTGTCTACTTCTATAGTGTTTGATGTTTCTAGTTTCTACTAAGGGATGGTATGCAGAAAAGTTCTTGCTTATACTTGCTCCTATAGAAACCAAGGTCACTGCTAAATCTTTTGTGCCACACTGGAAAGGAGTAAGTGAAAGAGCTGTAAGTAAAAAGGTTGCATTTGCGGGGAGAAGTGGACAGGGCAGGTGACCCAAACCTGACTAACAAATTATTTCATTCCATGGACATCATACTCACTATAAAGATGAGAGATCAAAAGGGCAAATCCTTCTACTTCTTCGGCTGGCATCCAAGAACTATGTCTATTCTTCTGCCTTTGATCACAATCTATGAGTTCCTGAATCCCATTTGCTGCTGAGTTCAGTCTGGACTCTGGGGCACTTCAATATTGGTTTTGTATATATTTGTGTATGTGTAAATATTTTCTTTACTAATATTATTGTATTTTCTTCTTATTGTTACTGTTTCATTAAAGCTGTTTTAGGGATTTTTGTGCAATCTCTAAGCTTCTCTCCCTTATTCGCTTACAGTTCCCCTTCTGGGAAGGGCAAGAGGTTAATGAAAAATGTCTGTCATTCATTTAGTGGCCAGCCCAGTCCTAGCCCTTGACAGTTGGACAGGTCAAGGAGAGAAGTTTCCCAATCTGACTCGTAGTCCAGCAGGTCAGAAGCATTAGTGATGAAGTGATCTCTGTTTTTCTCAGTGTATTGTGGCAGTCTCTGAGGCCACGCTGGGCAGTTTTGCCCCATTCACTGTGTCATTGTGTGCAGCAGTGTGTGATGCCAGGCCTACTCAGGGATGTGAGCAGGCCTACTCATCCTCAGGGATGTGAGCAGGTCACCATGTCCTGCCTTGCTAAGGAGGCCATTTTCTCTGCTTGCCCTTGCAGGCAGGAGGGAAGCACTACCACCCCACCTGTGCCAGATGTGTCCGCTGCCACCAGATGTTCACAGAAGGAGAGGAGATGTACCTGACAGGTAGGAATCCCACTGTGGTGAGGAGGGGCTCCCCTGCCCGGTGTCAGGGCATGGACCAGTCTGACTATGCGGAGGTGTGCTGTGCTTGCCTGTCACCGTGAGTCACTAATGATCCCATGGGTGGCAAAGGGCTACTTGTTCATTGAGAGAGCTGGAGTAGGGGTCCCAGCAAGGCCCTGTCATGGGCAGGAGGATGGGCATGCTCAGTGGCCATCCTGGGGGACACCTGGACAAAACTCAGTGGCTTTGTTGGTTCCAGCCCAGAGAACATGTGAGGGGCTGTGGGTCCCCCAGGCTTGGTGTTACCCTGAGTTTAACCAACAGGAGCTACCAGGCTGAGCTGTGCCAAAAACACACCTGGGTTTGCTATCACATTTTAGTATTGTTGGCCACTACATCTCGGTGCTTGGAGCTGTTTTGTTTCTTATTATGGATACCCAGTCTCCACCACCTTGCCTTCCCAATGGGCATGCCTGTGGCCATGCTGTAGTTGACAAGGTACCCAGGGAAGCTGGTGAGACCCAGCAGGTGACCCTACTCTGCATCCTCAGGGTTCTCTGCTCCCTTCCTGTTCTGCTACCTATGGAGAGACTTGAGTTTCTACCTCCTGACCTTTCAGGGGCCCCCAGGAGCTGCCCCCCAACCACACAGGGGTTGCACTGCTGTAACGTTGGTTAATAAATGCAGTTGCTGCTCAGGAGAGTACTTACACTTCCCTTCCACACCGGAGACTGGGCTACAGGTCACTGCTGGAGGTGTCCAGGAGAGGATGAGAAACTCCAAGTCAGGGGGAGCTGAATGATCCCTAGCAGGAGAGGTGAGGTGGGTGTGGAGCTGAATCACTTTCCTTTTGCTGTGTTGCAGGCTCTGAAGTGTGGCACCCCATCTGCAAGCAGGCAGCCAGAGCAGAGAAGAAGCTAAAGGTAGGAGGCAAGGTGGAGGGCAACTCCAAAAGGTGGCATGTCCCAGGTGATGTTACCCTCGAGTTTCTGCTGGAGGTGAACAGTTGTGACAGTGTCCAAGCCTGAGGTGGCTTCCAGCATTAGTCCCCACTGCCCAGAGGATGGCAGCTGCCCATGGCTGGGGTTCTGCCTCCTGAATGTGACCAGCCCATGCCACACCTGCAGAGGGGGGACAGTAGTCCCCTCACCAACACCTCACACCCTTCAAGTTGTTGGTCCCTCTGTGCCTAACTGGCCACAGGCACAGCTGCTCACTGGCTCTTGCCTGGCCACTCACTTGACTCCAGACCTGGCCCCAAGAGGCCAGGGCACAAAGCTAGATAGCAGGGCAGTCTGCAGTGGTCATGGGCACTGGCAGCAAGTAGACAAAAGGGCAGAGGAACTGGACCTTGACTGAAATTCAGCTCCAAAACCAATGATTTGTTTGCTGCACCCAGCATTGTGCCTGCTTGGTGTCCTTCCTCATGATGATCTCACCTGTCCTCTGCTTTTCTGCCTCCACAGCACAGAAGACCATCAGAAACCTCCATCTCACCCCCTGGCTCCAGCATCGGCTCCCCAAACCGTGTCATCTGCGTAAGTACAGCCCTGCCCCTTGTCTGTGCAGGGTGGGATGGATGCTCCAGCCCAAGGGAAGGGAGCAGCACTTCCCAGTTCTGCTCTGCAGTGTGAGATATCCACTAAGGACAAGTCCAGCATTTGGAGACAGCATGGACAAGCTATGCTTCTTGCGTCCGTGGCATGCCATGCTGCCAGTGCCATTGGCACAGACCAGGAGTGCTCGGAGGGGCACAGTCCCACCCTCCCAGCTCCTTCACTCCTTCTCATTGCTGCCTCTCAGACATCTCTTTTTACCTCTTGCTGCTGCCAGGATGACAGTGGGTTCTGTCTGCTCTGTGCTGGCTCCACGCTGTGCGCTCCATCCTCCCCTTCTTTCTCTCCTCCTCTTCCTTTCTGTCTCTCGTCTCTGTCTTTCCCCCTCCCTAGGCTAAAGTGGATAATGAGATCCTTAATTACAAAGACCTGGCAGCTCTTCCCAAGATTAAAGCCATCTATGAAGTGCAGCGTCCTGACCTCATTTCATACGAGCCCTATCACAGATACACGTCGGATGAGACACTGGAGAGATATAGCTATGGGGAGGTACTGAGTCTCAATACACCCAGTGCTGGGCTGCATAGGGAGTTGAGCCCCAATTCAGGGCAATGAGGAGAACTGCATGTGGGTTTGCACACTCCAGTGGGAATACTGCTGGGAGGCAGGAGCTGGGCTAAGACCTCTCCTAGAGGTTCCCTGCCACTGGGAACAGGGCCTGGGCTGGAAGGGAGATTATAGTGCTGCTGCTGCTGCTGTAGAGTAAAAAAGAAAGCAGTGACCTTATCAGCTGATGGCAGGGCCCTGCCCACACTGTGCTGCAAACATGCAGAGACAGACACAGCTGCCCAAGAGGAGGTGTCACCCTTGGGAGTGATGTGTCAGGGAGCTCACCCACGGCAGCCTGCAGCAGGAGAGGAGGAGGGCATGCAGCACACGTGCATCCTTCTGGGGTGGAGGGACAGACGGACAGCAGGCTCAACCCAAAGTGGCCCCAGCTGGCAATCCTCCCAGCCCCAGCGTGGTGTCTCTGGAGTATGCCAGGGTGGCCCCTGGTGGCTGCTGGACCTGCATCAGGGAAAACCTGCAGTGCAATTTTGTGAGCATGTGATGAAGTGATGCCCAAGCTGAATGTGGCACAGGACTGCCCTGCCGTGTTCCCCCAGGCAGGCTGGGACTGCTGGATGATTTCAGTAAGTCTGTGGAAGAGGAGAATCTGAGCAGCTCACACAGAGGTGGAGAACCAGAGGTATCCTGGAAGAGGACTTTGTAATGACCAGCAGCAATCTCTTTCACACCTGCAGTCCCAAGGCTTGTCACAAGTCTGGTTTCCTCCAGTCTACCCAGTGATCGTGCAAGACAGCATGGTCATGGCTTGCTGTGGAGCACTACAGGGCCAGCAGCAGCCTTCCCCCCTTGCAGACACTCCACCAAGGTGCAGACTACCAATTCAGGAGGTGCCATCCTCATGCCAGCTCCCCTCCTGACCAGAGTCTCCCTGCCCAGCATCCTACCATAGTTCAGCTTCAGCTGTGTCACCAGCTGCCCTCACTGCCTGGCAGCTGTGGTGTGGCTGTTACAGGGGGAAAATGAGCTGCTGTGGGACCCCACTCTGTCTCTGCTCCCCTTAACTGTGTGCTGTCTCTCTCTCTCTACCCTCTTTGCCTTCTGCTGCCTCAAGTCCCTGGGGACCCTCTCCCCGTACTCTCAGGTAATGGCCCTGGTGGGCACTGGGGTGTGTCAGCTGCTGTCACAGGGCATCCCTCTGCCCAGGGACTGCTGGGGATCTGCTGAATGTTTCCCTGTCTGGGTACTGCCCCGAGGGGGAGGGAGATGGAGGGACTCTGTCCAGGACAGTCCTGCCCTTTGGGCCCTGGAGAAAGCAGTGTGCAAGCTCTCTTTGGCGGATTGGACCCAGGGTGCAGCTTCTGCCCCATGGACGGGAACACCTGTAATTGGGAACAAGCACAGGAGAAGGGGATGCTTTGGCAAGGGGTTGAAAGCCTCTGGCTGGACACTGTCACCTGGTCCCAAATCCTGCCTGCATTTTGGCAGTGCAGAAAAAGAGCAGCGCAGGAACCCACTCTAGCTGTGGAGGGTGTGCATGCTGCCCTGTGTGTCACACCAGAGAGCATGCACCATCCTGGGCTTCCAGAAGCACAGGGATCCCTGTCTGTGGGACGTTTCCATTCAGGGCTGCTGAGGCACTGACCTGCCTCATCCCTCATCCCACCAGCTCTAATTCCACTTCTCTCCACACCTTTCCCCATCCTAGGACATCTACGAGAGCTTTGATACAAGGCAGAGGCGAGCTTCCAGCCCTGGCTACATCGACTCCCCCACCTACAGCCGCCAGGGCATGTCCCCCACCATTCCAAGGTCCCCTCACCATTTCTACCGCTCAGGTGAGGCTTTCAGCTGCAACTCCAGGCTGGGCTAAGCTCAGACCCCCAGGTAGAACAGGCATCACCAAACTGTCCCCTGCTTCTCCAAGGGGAACTTGGCAAGCAGTCAGGAGGCTTGGGGGGCTCTGTGTGAGGCTGACAGCAACAGGATCTGTGGGGCACTGACTAACTCTGCTGTGTACGTCCCCTGGTTCCCCTGGCTCTTGTCCTGTGAGCAGCAAGGAGAGGCCAAAGGGGCTGTGTCCTGGCTCAAACCTGAGTTGGGGCTCATGGAGGATGGGGTGGGGAGGGAGGTGATTCCCAAGTCCAGTAAAGATCCCTTAGCTGGCTTGGTGTCTCTGGGAGGAGGGTGCACAGAAGTGCTTGTGCCAAGCCAGTACTGTAAGAGGAGTCCTTACATGTGTGTGTGCACACCCTGGAGAATGCTGAGGGGGAAGCAGAGTGTGTCTGTGCTGTGTCTCCTGTCCTTTTGGAGCCAGGGAGGAACAACTGGGAAAATCCAAGGTCAGTAAATCCAGAGGTCCCATGCTCTCTGGCTACCCCCATGCTGCACCAAGGGCTTGTCACCATTTGCCTCTGCAGCACGCTCAGCTTTCCTCTCACCAGAAGTTGGGCAGACTGCTGCCCTGTAACAGCACCTGCACACAGAGCTTCTTCTGCATCCCACCTTCCTCTGGAGATGCAGGAAATCTTCCTTTGCTCCATCATGCCCCATCCTGGACCACAGCCTGGCGCATGTCCCCGTCACTCCTGCCACATGGATCTCCCCCCGCTCTTCTAACACCGCTGCATTTAACACCCATTTTCTTCTGCCTCTTGTTCTCTCTCTTGGTCACTTATGGCTGCTTCTGCTCGGCACCGCATAGGCACCGAGAGCGGGCGCAGCTCCCCCTACTATAGCCAGTTAGATGTGAGGTCCTCCACTCCAACCTCATACCAAGCACCCAAGCATTTCCACATCCCAGGTAGGCTCTGGAGTGCCCCAGTCCCTGGGGAAGCGCTGTGTCTGTGGCATGCCCGCATGTGCTGTCCCCACTGTGTCGCATGTGTAGCTCCACCGCCTGCCTAGAGCCAGCTGGCAGCAGGATCTACTCCTGGTAGAGGCCATCCATAAACAGGACCTGCAGCTTGAACCCTCCTCCCTCCCCACCACGACCTGGATGTCCCAGAGCTGCCCAGAGTCTGCTTGATCCTTGCAATGTCCCTCTTCCTCTTCCCTGACCTTCCTCCCCACCCCCACATGAAGAAGAGTCTCCTGTGGAGAGCCTGTCCCTTCCCCTGCCTCCCCCCAGGACCACAAGCCGAAGCGTGTCTGCCAGAGGCCTTTCCGCACCCACCCGCTACAGATGACTATTTTATACTCCCCCTAGGGCCCGCCGCTCCCTCCCCCCAGAGTCTTCTGGGCTTGCCAGATGCTTGCTCCCCTTCTGCAGGGATTGCAGGGGGCCACCAGGTAAGGGCCACCACCCACTCCTGGACACACAGAGCCCATGGGGATGGGAACAGAGTGGGCAGAAAGGGAGAGTGGGGAGGGAAGCAAGCAGAGCTGCTTATCCATCCTTCAGTACATATAGCAGGGTTCAGAGCCCCAGGCCACCCTGTTCAGCTGTAGGCATCTCCTGCTGCTCTTGTCCTCCTCCAAAGCATGGAACCCTCCACAATGTATAGCTCATGCCTTGGGACAGCACCATGAGGACACCCAGAGCCTCTCCAGTATGGTCCTCTGCTCTGCTCCCATCCCATCCCTACCAGGGATCAGTCCCACAGCCTGCCCTGTCCTGCCTTCCTGCTGACGGTCAGTGGTTTATGGATGGCCCCCTCCCTCCTCCGCCAGCTCCTCTGCCTGGCCCCTGTGCAGGGGCCATAGCTCTCAGTGCCAGGCTCCAGTTTGCATTCCCTCCCAGCTCGCTCTTTTCTCTCTCTGCTGTGGAAAGAAGCTTTGGCTGACGTTGTTTGCCCCAGGTAGCTCGCACATGGTTCTTCAGGTGCTGGCACCCCCAAGAACCTGCACCAGTGTGAGCCATGGTGCACTGCTGCTGGCTGGCAGGGGCAGCCGATGGCTCCTGGCTGTGCCATCCCTCCTGGGGCTGGCAGTGCCTGCCATCCTGAGGTGCATGCTGACGCTGGGGTGCTCACTGCATGTCCTCTGTGTGCACAGTTGCCCAAGGGCAGCCCCAGGACCACGCTCCTGCTGCCCATCCTAGAGGCCACCTGGCCCTGGCCTGGTGTTGTGCTCTCATGGGATACGTGGGCCTGGAGATGGCTGTGGTGGAAACATGGCGTGTGGGTAGCACGTCCTGCAGGACCTCTGTCCTGTCTGCGCTCAGCACATCAATACTGACTTCCCCTTCCTTTCTTCCTTTCCTTTCTTCCTTTCCTTTCTTTCTTCTTCCACCAGCTGCTGGCGAGAGTAACATCTACCGGAAGCCACCCATCTATAAGCGACACGGTACGGTCTGCCTGCTGTGCACCACAGGCAGAGTGGGGCAGGGGACTGGCATGGACCTTGGTCTGTCTGAGTCACATTTAGGGGCAGGGTAGGAGATGGGAGCAGATGTCAAGGTGAGATGTTGATTGTTCTGGGCTTTGGTGGTTCAGTGTTTGTGCTTCCCCTGTGGGTGTCAGAGGGGCAGGATTCTGTGTGAGAAAAAAGCAGTTTGGGACTGCATCTATCTTGTGAGCGGGGGGGAGGTGAAGGCTGTCAGTGGCATCGGGGCCAGGGTAGCTGTGGGAGAGGGAGTGGGGCCATGGAGAGGTGGTAAAGGGGACAAGGGTGGCTGTTGCTTGCTGATGTTAAGAGCCAAAGCAGCCTTGGGAAAGGGATGAAGGAAGTAATTCGCAGTTTGATGTGGAGATCTGGAGAAAAATGATAGCTCATCTGGCATGTATGCTTCAGGGTGAAACAGACCTGGGGGGTTGTTGAGAGGTGTGAGGGGGTGTCTCTCAGCCAAGCTGGGTTGCACTGTCCCTGCTTGCTTCTGCGTGTAGAACAGCAGCTTCCCCCGAGCAGTAACTGTGTCTCTTCTCTCTCCCTGGGCTCTCCCTTCTCACCTGCCCAATTCCTGCTGCCCCACTGCTGGCTGCACCTGCTGCTGTAAGTAGGTGCCTTTGGCAGGGTCCCCTGTGTCTGCTTGAGACGGTGGTGGGATGGTTCTTCCACACAGCCTGTCCTTGGTACTCCTTCCCCTGCAAGTCCCCTCGTTTCTAGGGGAAAGGAGGAACAGGTCTCACCCTTGGGTTTCTCATATATCACCAAGGCTCAGTCCCCAGTCTGAGCAGAGCTCTGCATGTGGCCCTGCCCACTCTCTGGCAGAGCCAATGCTACTGGGATCACCCTCCTGCTCCACAGCCCACTGCTACCTTCACCTGGCAGTGACTCACTGGGAGCCCTTTTCCTGCCAGGACAGAGCCTTCCTCCATCCCCTCTTGCCTGTGTGGTTATAGCCCTCTGTGTGATGGCACAGCTTGGGGCACAGGGGCATAGGGGCATGGGGAGGTTGGTGGGGCTGTGGCTGGGCTGAGCACTCTGCAGGAGCCAGAGCTTGACTTGGTGCTGTGGTCTATTAGCCATTCAGATGCCTTCCCAGCCACATCTGCAACACCTCCTCTGCTTGTCACCATTCCCACTGGCTGCCTTTGCACCCTTGTCGCCAGAAGGTGTCAGCAGTTTGAAAATGGATTGTTATTCCCAGCTCTACTCCCTGCTGTCCCAGACGCAAATGGCTGGTGGCCACTGGGAACAGGGAAGGGAAGAGGATTTACCTTCATCCCAGGGTGGATTTTTGCAGATCTTGCTAGCAGGACTCGGGGTCCTTGTTACAGCTCTGCCTGCTCCTTTTGCAGATAACCTCCCTGCAGCTACGAAAAGCAAAACCAGCGAAGACATTGCACAGTCATCCAAGTATAGCCCTGCCTACTCCCCGGACCCATACTACCACTCCGAGTCAGAGTACTGGTCCTTCCAAGGCTCCCCCAAAGGTAACAGCCTATCACTGGGCTTGGGGAAAGGGAAACCCATTCCTGCCCCCAAACCCAGCCATTCTCCAAGAGGAACACACACACACACACCTACCTAGGTTGGCTCTGGACCTGCAGGTGGGGTTGGGCTGAGGTACCTGCCAAAGTGACCCCAAAATCCTAGCAGACCTTGAGACTCAGCTGTCCCCATGCAGCTGGAGACTGTCTCCTCCCTACCTGCCTCCACCTTCATTCCCATCTGACCCCCCCCATGCATCTCCTTGCAGTCCCTCGGGCCCGGAGGTTCTCATCAGGAGGTGAGGAGGATGGATATGACCGGGGCATGCACAAGGTGAGTGATCTCCCTGCCCACAGCCTAGCAGGGGAGAGCCAGCAGTGAGCTGCCCCCATGGCTGTTGGCTTTGGGAAGGAGGCCCAGTCCAGCTCCTCCCAAGAGGCAACCACTACCATCCCTACTGCCCTCTACCATCTCTGCCCCCTTGACTACTCCCTTGCACCCACTTGCCAAGGCACCCTAATGCAGCACCTTGTCCCCAGGGATGAGGAGCAGACGGGAGATGCCAGGCTCATGCCAGGAGGTGCTGTGCCCTGCCACAATGTGTCAGTGGTCAGGGAGCACCAGGCGGGAAAGGAGGAGTGTGAAGGTGCTTTTCCTCTCCCTGCACAGATCCAGAGTGGCATTGGCAGGCTGATCCTGAGGGAGGAGATGAAGGCTCGGTCCAACTCCTATGCAGACCCCTGGACACCCCCTCGCAGTTCAGCCAGCAGCAGAGAAGCCCTGCACACAGCTGGCTACGAGGGGTCCCTCAATGGCTGTAAGGACAACCCTGTACTTCCCACCCTGCATGACCCCAGCCCCTGTGGGAAGTTTGCTGGGGTGGAAACGGAAGAAGAGAGGACAGGGAAAGGATGGTGGGAGAGGTACTTGGTACCAGAGTTGGACTTGGGAGGCTCTTTTCCTCTCTGGAGGGCTCCATCTGTTCCCTGTGCCCTGGCTAGGATGGGACAGTGCCCCAGGGGGTATCTGCAGTCTGTCCAGGCAGCCTGGTGCAGTGCCTTATGGGGTGGTTGAAAGGTCCCTTGAGAATCTCACAGCCACACTGGTTTTGTGCTGACTTGTTTTGAGCTCACTGCTTGTATACTACCTCATTAATGGCATATCTGGGGACCTCCTGGCACCCTAGACCTGCGGACTGGCCGCAGGGTTGCCAGCCCTGCTTGTGCTGCTCTCACTACACAGCGCCCATGGCACCCAGCCCCTCTCCCCTTGGGGCTGCAGAGGTAGCTGGGGGTGTTAGGGAGCCTGGCAGCACAGGTGTCCCTGCCTGCTTGTGCTCTCCTTCCTCTTTGAATATCTGCTCTCCTGGAGTTGAGGCTGTTTGGAGGTGCTTGGGGAGCCCCTCAGCCCCACTGGGCTCCCAGGACCCCTAAGGAGGACCCACAGTGTTAGCAGCTGGGCCAATCTGCATGGTATGGGGTGCTTGGTCCTCCCTGACACTCGGCTCTGCTCTCCTTGCAGCTCCCCGGATGCATTACTTGGCTGACAGCGGTGAGTGTGTGAGCCTGCAGCCCTCCATGGCTGGTCATCTGTGGCTGTGGAGTCCAGAGCCTGAGCTGGAGGAGATACTGGGACCAGAGATGGAAGAAGGGGAGAGAAGAAGGGAGCCCTTTAAAGGCTGGGCCAGGGTAGAGCTGAACCAGGGCAGAGCTGGTGGCAGTGCTGGGAGAGGACAAGTCAGAGAAACAGAGAGGAGATTGTGTTGCACTGAAGGGTGATGGCTGCCATGGGAAAGGGATTTTGGGGAGAGGAATATCAGCACAGGAGAAAGCTGAGCTGGAAATGAGTTGGAGCTGGAAGGAGACAGAGCTGGATGAATGTGGACCTGGGTAGTGATGTGGAAGCACAGGGATAGGGTGGGCCTATGGATGTTCTCCCAGGGTGTTGGGCTCACCCCTGCATTATGCTTTATGCACCTTGGTGGCTTCTTTGCAGATCCCCTGATTTCTAAGTCAGCTTCCCTTCCTGCCTACAGGAGGAATGGGCTACACAGGGTAAGTGCCTCCTGCCCACATCCTGCTTCTGCCAGGCATCTCTGTATCCTTCATCATTCTCCTCAGGCTCCTTGAAGTCCCCAGTGCTCCCCTTTCATGACTAGGGTGTCCTGCTCCCCCCTTCTCTGCAGCCTTGCTGTCAGTGCTGGTCTGTGCCAATCCAAAGTGACTCTTATAGGAGACCAGGTGCCCTAGGCACTGCAAAACAGAGGTGCCTGCCCTGAACCTCCTGCAAGGCATGTGTCAGACAGATGCTGGTGTTGCTTCCCAGCACAAGAGCTTGGTTTTATACCCTAGGGCAGCTATTGCTAGGGGTCAGGAGACCTGGTCCTGCTTCTGTGTGAACTGGGCTTGTCACTTCACCTCCGCATGCCTCAGTTTCCCCACTGCCAGATGTGGGGAGTGGGTTCTTCTTTGGGTTGAGTGGGTGCCTTCCCCCCCTGGGGACATGGGAGGTGCCATATTGGGTGTCTGAAGGGGACCTCCTCTTACTCCTTCCTCTCTGTACCCCTCCCACAGCCTCCTAGTGCTGAGCTTTTCCACTACGACAGCACCAATGCCGTCAACTGGGGGATGCGAGGTAAGGAGCCATGGGTCTGGGGAGCAGCGTGGGCAGGGGACCCTACAGACACAGAGCCAGATGCTGCGAGGTTGCCTACCCTGCCACAGGCAGCTCTGGAAAATGAGATCCAGGCTGGAGGGAGAGATGGGGAGACAGGTGAGGGTCCAGGGGGAGCAGCAGAGGGGTCAGCAAGACACACCTCTCTTGTCTTTTCTCTCCCTACAGAGTACAAGGTAAGATGCTCCCACTCCAAGAAGCAGTTGTCAGCCAGAGATGCAAGTACCACTTGGAAGGAGTCACAGAAACGCTTCCCATGTCCACTCAGACCCTTCAGAAGAAAGCTTTGCCCTCTGCTCACAATGGCCTGCCTTTATCCCCTTCCATGCTCCACCTGATGGCCCTGTCTTGGGACCATGGAGCTCAGACCAGAGTCCTTCCCCTCCTGTTAGGGTCCCAAGCACTTGGTCAAGCAGAAGTGTCTCCTGGGTGAGAAACAAAGAAGGGTGGTTGTGCTGGTGGTTCCCTACTCACACTCATCTCAGGGTCACTTCTGGTTTTGCAGAGTGAGCAGGCTATTCCAGAGCCATGAAGGTGATTCAAGGTGGATTAGGGTCACTCTGAGAGCAAGTTCCTCCCTCTGCCTTGTCCCCATCCAAGCCCTGGAGGCAGCTGTGCCTCCTAAACCCTGCTAAACACAGCAGAAGGAGGCTTTACCCTGGTGGCCCCCATGGCCCCATTCCCAGGTGTGCCCCAAATGTCCTCTTCTGGTTTTGGAGCTACCCCATGGTTTTCCTGTCCATGTGCAGATATACCCCTACGAGCTGCTCCTGGTGAAGACAAGAGGGAGGAACCAGCTGCCCAAAGACGTGGACAGGACTCGGTTAGAGGTGAGGAGAGATATTTCTACCAGGGCCAGTCAGGGACCTGATCCCCTTAGCCCTGGCAGGCAGCGTGGGGCTGCGAGGGGCTCGTGGATGTGTGAGAAGCATCTCCACAGCTCCCCAGGAGCATGCATGTGCCAGCATACTGTCATGGTGGTCCTGCTGCTTTGCTGGCCAGGCAGAGCTGTTTGCCATGTGCACAGCATGAGTGTGTTTGGCAGGAGCATGAAGGGGCTGGGTGCTCGTCCTCTCCTGAGTGAGCACTGCTGGGGTTGTAGCACCCCACTGCAGCCAGGCAGGGGATGCCATCAGACCCTTTCATGTGCCCTCATGCCCTGCTGCAGCCATGTGGCCCATGTCATGGCCATTGGCCTCAGGTGGTGGCCATGGTCCCCAGCCCTGGCTCAGCATCCGTTCCCTCCCCAGCGCCACCTCTCCCAGGAGGAGTTCTACCAGATCTTTGGCATGACCATCGCCGAGTTCGACCGCCTGGCCCTGTGGAAGAGGAATGAGCTGAAGAAGCAGGCCCGGCTGTTTTAAATCCAGTGCACTATAAATATATACATACCTATAAATATATACATAGAAAGATGTCTATATTGCAGCTCTGTATGATTCTCAGTGCTGTATGTGGCAGAGGCACCCTCTGCACCCCTGAGAGTGAATTGGAGTCTCGCAGATCATTTTATGCTCTTTGTTTCCTTTTTTTCTCCAAATCGGTTTCCATATCAATTCTGGGATTTTCCCAGGGGCTAAAGCCACAGGGGCCCTCTAGCACTTGGCCTCTGTCTGCTGTCTTGGGCAGAGCATAACAGGGAGGATTTTCCTGCCTCAACCTAGGGCTAGGGGAGAGCAGGGCTCTGGGATGGGGGTGGGGGGATGCAGGTATCCAATCCCTCTTTGCTCAGCTGGTCTGTGTATTTACTTTTGGGTTGGAAAAGGCCCTGGGTACAATTGCAAGAAAGTGGGAGCTAACTATGGGCTCCTCAATGCCCTTTCTCCTTTTAACACTGCCATGCACTGAATGCACCTTCAGCCTCACCCTCAGGATCAGAAATAGAGAGATTGGGGCAGGGGACAAGGAGCAGGACTGGTGGAGACCCCACAGGGAGCAGGGTGTACCCACACAGGTCAAGGTCCAAGTTTAAGCCCCAGTGTGACTCAAGGTGTTGGCTTTCCCTGCAAATGTGGTGTTGCTACATAGCCAGTTTCCCTTCCCAAAGTGCTGGAATGGCAGCTTTCCAGGCCATTCCAAAACCAAACCCTTCTTAAATGAAACAGCCAAAGCCACCTTCTACCTTGTGCAGTTTATTGCTGCTCTTCAGGTTTGTCCAGGGCTGGCAAGGCCCAAGAGTGGACAGGCTCTGATGCCACCCAGTCCTGGGCCATCGTGCATCAGGCCCTACCAGGGCTGGTATGAGCACCCAGCCCTGCTCCAGGGTCTTGGCACCCACGTGAGCTGTGGTGGGAACAGTCTGGCCAGGAACCTGGAGCAAGGCCAGAGCAGAGGGACTGGGGATGCCAGTCCCAGTAACTGCTGGACCCTTCTGGGAGGGGTTTCCTCAATTACTCCATTACTGATGCCTAAGTGCTAGATGAACCCCTCTGCAAGCCTCCAGGAATGACAGCCATTACCAGGAGCATTCAGCATTCACTCTGCTGCAGACCATTGGGGGTTTTCTTTGTTGGTTTTTTGTTTGTTTGTTTCTCATTTTTTCTTAAAACTAACAGGATTATTTCCACACAAGTATCTTTTCTGGTGTCTGTGGTGGCCTGGTTTCCTATTTGCTTGTCTGGCACAATTTTCAGGTATACCACAGGAATGAGCAGTCCCAAACAGATCAGCAAGCCACAGAGCACCTCTGCAAGAGCTGAATCAGCAGGGTTCCTCTGAAGGGGGACAAACAAACACTTCTGTCCTGGTGTCTCCCATCAGATGGATCAAATGCTCTCCCTGCCATAAGCACTACTATCTTGGGTGCCAAGGCTGGCCAGGTTGTTGCCCACAAAGCCATCACTGAGTTCATGTGTGAGGCAGGAGAGATATGCATGGCCCCTCGCAGGAGTTTGCCAGGGTGTGGGGAAGGGACGGCAGGAAATCTCCCATCAACAGCAGCCCCAGCTCTGAGAGCCTTATGCTGGTGTGGAAGAGGCTGGGGACTGAGGTGGAGATGGCAATATTGCACTGATAATTGCTCCTGTTACCCTTAGTGCAGCAGTAAATGAATCAATTTTATTTATAATTATTTTACTCACATAAACCATGGCTCCCTAAATCAAGCTCAATCGTTTGTGGTTATAATGAACTTCCATTTCAAGCAGCAGTTTCAGTGATAAAGCCTGAAGCATATTATTAATATCATAACAGTGGGAGTCTTTTCATTTTCAAAGTGTTTTATGGACAGTAACTATTTCCTGCACCTATCACCTATCTTCATGGCAGAGATGGGGAAACTGAGGCATGGCCCAGTGCTGTCTCTTAGTGCGGAGAAAGCCTCTCTGGCCCATCCTGTTCAGGACCAGCAGACACCACGTGGGGCCCCATTGCCCCGGGGTATGCTGAGAGCACCATCTGCACCAAGCAGGCAGCAGCAAGGTCTTTAGTCGCTAGTGCCTGCCCTGGAAGCCATCACTGCCTGAGCCCACACTCTGTTTTGGCTGCTTTGCAAGTCGCAGCCACAGAGCAGCTGGAGCCTGGCGGGTGATGGTGTTGGCAGCCCTGCGGGCACCCTGTGCCCTGACCACAGACCCAGAGGTGACCTCGTGTTATGAGGGAAAAACGGGGCTCGATCCAGAAGGGAGGGATCAGCAAACGCCATCCAGGCAGGGAGGAGTGTCCGGGCAGGAGCTGCCTGGGGAAAGCAGGTCAGGGCTTGCTCCCAGCTGGGCACAGTGGGCTTTGAGAGGGGCTGCTGCCTCCAGACTGTCCTGGACTAAGAGTGCCCCAAACGGGGAAGCCCTTGAGGCCAGTTGCTAATGCACGTCTAATATTTCAATTATTGCTTTCCCAAGTGATAACTGGGTGTGTTATCAAATTTGTGTCACAGCCTGCTGTCCCCAGAGAAGGGCTCAGCTGCAGTCCTGAGGCCAGGAAAAATTGTCCTCGGAGGTGCCAGGAGTTCCTGCTACCATGTGCTCTCCATGCCTGGGACACTCCCTCACACACCCCACAGGTCTCCCCTGAGGTCTTTGTTGAGGAAGGACCGTGTTGGTGGCATGCCAGGGCCAGGTGGGACACCAGGAGGGAGAAGCTATGAAGAAGGTTGGGAGGGGATCAGGAATAGCACAGGTGAGGCAGGGAGTGGGGTGCTAAAGGGGAGCTGTGCTTGCTCACTAGGTGTACGTTTGGGTAGGGGAATCAGTTCTGGATCTTAGCCCAAACTGAAGTTGCCCAAAGCAACAACCTCCGCAGGCTGGCAGCTGGCAGGTGGAGGTGGCCTGCTGGGATCTCCAGGTGCTGCTGCTCTGGGGATGCTCAGGTATGAGGCAGTACGTGAGGAGATGCCCGGGGTGGGGTGGGGAATGCTGGGACACCCTTGGCCGTGGAGGGAGGTGGGTGTTGCAGGGCTGCACAGTGGGGTGTCACTAGAGATGGGGACAACATTTCCGCCCGCGCTAACAGCGGGGACACTCTCCGGGAGGTCTCTCGGTGCCGTGCCGTGCCGTGCCGGTGCTCGGCGCTGCCGTGCACCGAGGGAGGGGCGGACAAAGCGATTGGCCGATCCGAAGCTCAGCCCGGCCCCGCCGGGCGGTGGCTACCAGTGACATTCGCCCTCCCGCGCCTCCCGGGGCGGCTGGTGCTGCCCGTGACTGCGGAACCATGGACCGTCTCAGCGGTAAGAGGGAACGGGACGGGACCAGGACCAGGATGGACATCCCGCACACCCAGCACGGTGGTGGAGAGGGGATGCCCGTCTCGGTTCCGGGGATCTGGGGGGTTGCTCATCCATTCCCAACCGAGAGGTACAGCTCACCGGATAGATGTGGGACCCTGCCCCAGGGTGCCTTCCGCCCCCGCCCAGCAGCCTTGCGGCAGGGCCAGCTGGGACACAAACTAGTACCAGTTTCCCTTTGCTGGTCAGGCGGGTGAAAAGCCAGTGGCTTGTTAGCAAGTCTATGGGGTGTAAGCACTTGTTAGGGGAAATTATGGTCGTAGAAAGGGAGGTAACTGGTGATTCCAGATGGAGCTGATTGGCTCTAGAGAATTTCCCTAGCTGGGGAAGATGCCAGTGAAGCCATGGAGGGCCTGATCCCCACCCTGCTGGGAAGTGGCTGTGTTCCCACATGTGTGTGATTCCCGCCTGCAGCTTTGTGGCATCAGGCGCACGTAGCTCCTAGGCTTTGATCTGGGATATGAATAAACCTGCCAGGGCTTTGGGCCAACTTTGCAGAGAAGATCCTGGCTTTCTTCTGGAGCTGGCAGGTCCTGGAGGGAGCAGAGGGAGGCTTTCAGGGGGATTGCTGCTTGCTGCTGAATAAACAGTGGCTTAAGGCTGCAGAGGAGGAGCAGGTGATGACATGATGTAGCATAGGGGTCCTGGCCCTTGACCAGTCCTTGGAGGTGCTACAGGAGCACTAGCCAAAAATGATAACAGGAAGTCCAGGGGCATTGCTCCAGTTCTATGGGCTGGGACCATGCTGAGGTCCCAAAGCAGTTCAGGGAGTGCTGTGTCTGCAGCTCTGGGTCAGCATCAGAAAGACCTATGGGTCAAGAGTTCCACTTCTGGATGTAAAAGGATGGGATGGTGTTTCCGCAGTGGAAACACAGTTATGAGGGGTTCGACTCTTCGGCTGCAGCTTGTAGTGTCAGTGCTTCGACAACATTGTTAGTTACCAACAGCCCTGGAGGGGATGGGGACAGGGACAGCTTTCCCCCGCTGCTGCAGCTGACCCTGCCTGAGAGCCAGAGAGGCTTTGCCAGCTCTGAAGTAGGGTGTGTTTTGTCAAATAGCATGTGATATCAGAGCTCTCCTTCAAGGTTCCAGAGAACCTCACTGATGGGCAGAGGGAAGAGCTGAGGATCTCAGCTTCCCCAGTACCTTGCTGTGTGAGCTAGTGGGAGGCTACCTTTCTGACAACTCAGCCCACCCCCAAAAAAAATCAAACCTAAAATCACACTGCAGGGAAGTGCAGGAGGTGGTGCTTGGCACACTGCAGAAACCAACAGTGTAGAGATGGGCCTGAGCATGGTGTGGCCACCCCACAGGCTGGCCCTGCCAGGAGAGAGCTGCTCTGCTGCTTTATCTCCCTCACTGGTGCCTACTATGGTAGTGGCAGCAGTGCCTGCCTGCTTTGCTTTGAGTACTCATAATGAATTGCTGTTGGCACCTGGATGGCTCTTTACTAATGTAAACCTCCTCCAGACCATCCTGCTCATCACTCAGAGCCTCTGGATCCCTCTGGGGGCTGTGGCTCACAGAGGGAAGGTGTGGCAGTCTCACCAGGCTCCCTTCCCTGGTGCAAGGGGTGAGTCTGGTGGTGGGTAGGAGCTCTGTGCCCCGTTCCCAGCCTCCGCCTGCTCTCTGGCAGCCCACCTCTTCACCTGGAGCTCTGCTCAGACCCCGTGTGTATCCTGACTTGCTCTTGTTCTATTATTCACCAACAACTTTATCACCTCCCATGCTGCAGCTAAGCCTGCTGCCTTTCCGGGCAGGCTGGTCAGCACTCCAGCGCAAGGCTTAGTTCTACACCAGTGGCTAACTGGGGGAATTGGTGCTGTGGGCTGCTTGTGGTGTTGTTTCAGGTTGTGCTGATGAGGAAGTGCATGTGTGAGAGATTTGGGAGGTGATCTGTGCCACAAGTCTTTGCGGGACTGTGCTCACACATGGCTTCTCCTAATTAGTGACTCTTCCCTGACCTTTTGTGCCACCAGAATTTAGGTCCTGCACCAAACTTATCTGGGGTCTAAATCCAGCAAAGCCGGTGGAGTTGTGTCAGGGATAAACTTGGCTCCAGCTTGTCCTCAGGAATGGGGAGGCTGCAGGGTTTGTGGGAGGGAGCCTGGATCGTTCCTGACCTCCTGCCTGCAAGCTGGCAGCAGGAATCCCTCCTGCCCCACACATGTAGCCCAGTGGAAAGGGGAGTGGAGTGGGTGAGAAACACTTATCAGGCCAGCTGTTAGCACGCCAGGCAAGTGCTGAACTCTCCCTTGCATTGCAGCCATTCCTTCCTCTGGAAGCTCAGCTGCCCTGGGCCGCTGCCTGTTTATAACCCGTGAGCGTGCAGGGAAGGGGGCTTAGCCCACTGCAGGCTGCCCTGGCCCCACTGTGCCAGGCAAAGCACAGTGGGGGTTGGCCCGAGGGGTGCTGATTCCAAGTATTGCAGGGAGGCACTGGAGTTTTTGTTCCTCTGTATCTTTTGATATCCTTCTGTGTGCAGTGCTGCTCTTAACTGAGGGAAGTTGGTCTTGCTGTAAGGTACTGGATCCCAGCTGAAGCCAGGTTGGCTGCTCTGGAAGGGCACAGACCTGCCCTGCCCATCACGGGTGCCTGTTGTGGCAGGGGCTGCTGGAGAGGGCAAGGAGTGGGATGGTGCCCTTACTGACTGTTATGGGGGTAGTGTCCACTAGGCAGAGGCCCTGGGAGCTGCCCTATCTGCCTGGGCTGCCTGGAAAACCTGCCTCCTTCCTGTGTTTTCTCTTGACCTGGAAATGCTGTTTTCCGGTGCACATGTGCTGAGCTTTGAGGCTGATGCATCCTTTGCTACAGAGCAGTGCTGAGATCGATGTCCTCTGGCCTGCAGCAGGCAGATTTCTTATCCCAACCCAGGAAAACTTTGTTTAAGGTTTTGAAGAAGTTGTCTCATCTCAAACAGTGGGAAGGCTTTTCAGAGGAGGACAGGGAGTGAAAACTGGGCTTGACCCAAGATTTGCCTGTTGTTCAGTAGCCAAATAACTTGCTGGGGACAAAAGATAACGATTTAGAGTGGAGGCCTGAAGTGTTTTCTGGCATCCCAGACTCATGTCCTAACCCCTTAACCCTTACCTATACTGACTACTATCTAGTCTGGCACAGCTAAAGCTGTCTCCTAAGGAACACACATCTCCTCCTGCCATATAAGGAACCTTAAGATTAATAACACAGCTGTCAGTCCTGCAAAATAACTCTTAACTGTCGATCTTACAGGGCAGAAGCAGGACAATTGGGTTGGAAATCTCCCAAGGAGCTCTGCATTGTCTCTGCCAGCCCTGCCCCACCACTGTACAAACAAGGGGCTGACACCCCTGCCAGGGTACTGGCAGGGAGGGCAACCTGCGCAGCCACCAGCAGCCTACTTTTTGTCACCCTGTGGCATTTGGGGAAGTCAGGTCCCTGTGCAGAGTCTGTGCTAAGCCTCCTCAGTGGGGAAGGATGGAAAGAACTTCTTTGCCCCCCCAGCTCCCACCAAGGCATGGCTGCTACAGCCCCTTCTCTTTTTGCTTCTGATATGCTCCCATCACATCAAAGACAAGCTCTTTGGCAGGCACGGGGAAACACTGACATTTCGTAACAGTTTGGAACAAAAGCAGATCATTGCTGCAAGGGGTTTCCATGCTTTTTTTTTTTTTTTGAAGTGTGTTTTATGTGCATGTGATCCTGGAAGTGATAGGAGGGAGCTCTGGGAGCTGCTGGTATGCTCTGGTTGCTGGCAATTAGCAGGAGATGTTTAAGGAGCAGTTTGGCTTTGGCTTTCTTCTGGGCTTTTTTGAACATTAAACCCATGTTACTTGGTGATGGGAGAACAGCACCTTTTTGGCTCCTTGTCCATGGGTTCAGGCTCCCATTTTATGTGTCAACTTATGCTTTGGGAAACCGAGGTTGTAAAGGACATTACCAGGAACATAAGTTATGTAGCAACAGGTTTCATAGCTGGCTTTCCTGGAGTTAAAAGCAGGTAAAATGAACCAGTGCTGGCACTGACCGAGCCAGCAGCAGTAACCAGAGCAGTCACATCTTCCCCTGTGCTCAAGCTTGTCAGCTTTCCCGCCAGGATAAACTGGCTTTCCTGCTCCTCCACCCCTGCCCTGCAGGGGTTAAGTGGGTAGGAAATGCTGTCGGTGGTGGCCTTGTCCCTGCACCTGATGCTCCCGGGGGGAGCTGGGCAAGGGAAGGAAACGGAAGGGCTGTTCTCAGCTGAGAAAATACACTTATCCTGCCCTCCAAGGGTCCTTCGGGGCAGCATGGCCCTGGCTCCCAAAAGCAGAGGCTCTCAGCTGTGCCCTGCTTGCCCTGGCCTGGGACCATTGCTTTCCTGCAGGGGTAGGGCTGGGGTGACCACTGAAGAGGGGCTCTGTTCCCCCACTGGACAGGGGAATTAGTGCCTAGCACAGCTCCTGAGCTCCTGGACATTCCTGGGCTCAGGGCAAGGATGCCAGCGCAGGAGGCTGGGTGCTGGGCACTTGTCTCCCTTCCCCTAGCTCCACAGGGGTATTTATCCACAGAGGTTTTGTGGTTTCTCTTCCCATTGCCTCTGAAAGGAGGGGTCTACATTGTGCTGAAAGTATCCAGGAAAGTGGAGCTGGCTGGCGGCTAACCTACCAGCTCCTTCCTGCAAATCCTCCCTGCCCACACCCTGATAGGTGAGGGTGGCAGAATCGAAGAATCATTTAGCTTGGAAAGGCCTTTAAGATCATTGAGTGCAATTATCCTGTAGCCTCCTCTGCTTCTGAGAGTCCAGGCACAAGTGCCTGGGGTGACTATTCCTCCTAGCTTTCTATCAGCCCTGCCAGCCTCCCTGTGGGTCGAGCATCTAAGATGTTTTGGATCTTGGTTTAGGGGAATATACAGGACATGGAGAGCAGCGTTTTGGGATGCAGAGATCTTTCCACTCCCATCATTGGAGATTTGGGGGCTGGAGGACCACATGGCCCTGGGTAGTAACATGGTTGTGCCTGCCCGGGTACAGGGCAGTGGGGAGAACATGCCTGCTGGAGAGCCATCATCAGCCCGGTGGTGCTGAGTCAGCAGGTTTCCCACCATGGTGCCTGCAATCAGCTCTAATTCCTGGTGTCCTGGAGGCTGAGGTTTGGTGGAGATGAAGGGCTGCAAAGAGGTGAGAGCTTCACATTTCCCCAGCTCTAAGATAGCAGCAGACAGGAAGGTGTGACCCAGGAAGGCTTTCTGGGTCTCTCCCTGCCACAGAGAGTGGTCACAAGGGTAGGCAAATGGCAGTGGCACTGGGCCCAGAGCCTTCCTGGTGCTGGAGGCAGCCCAGGCCAACCTGCTGCTCCCTGTGCTGCAGGGTTTGTTTGGAAAAGGCCGACACCAACATTTTGGTTGGAGAAAACACAGTTTATTCTGGGTTCTGACTAATCCTAACATCTCCTCTCTGCCTGAAGCTTGATTTTTATACATTACTCAGCAGGTCTCACCCCTGTCTGACTATTCCTTTAAAGGGCATCTCAAACCTTTCTTTTTCATTCATTATTTAGATGTTCTTCAACCAGCAGCCCACTGAGGCTGTCACCAACCTTTGAGATGTAGCCTGGCAGTACTGAATGTGGTCCACATGCATTTGCAGAGATAATTGTGTTGACTGGGCTGAGCTGTGGCTGGAAACAGCTTGTACTTGGGGCTGGGACCCCCTTGAGGTTCATGGGTCCAGGTCAGGGCAGAACAGGCAGAGGGAGGAGGCTTCCCATGTCCTGCCTGGGGACACAAGCAGTGTCACTCAGCAGTATCTCACTTGGGTGCTTTTATTTCCTTGACTTCTTGCTTTGCTCAGCAAGAAGAGAATGTGATCCAGCACACACACACGCACCCCCCTCCTCTGGGGTGAGGGCAGCTGTGGCCTTTTCAGGTTAGAATATAAAGTTTACTTTCAGTACACTAAAGCAAATCACTACAATCTTCTCCATGAGGAGAAGCCATTAGCAGTGAGTGACAGTCCTAGCAGCCCCTGGAGAAGGAGTCCTGCTGCAGCATGGGGCATTGAGGGGTCATTATATGCCTGGGTCACAGGAGATGTTTGTGGGTGATTTAATCAGCTTGTTAATTATTACCTGCACCACTTGTGAAGCTGCTCTGCTTCAATGTGAGCTGCCATGAGGGAGGGATGTACCCTGCTGCCTTGTAGAGCTGCCCCAGGGGTTTCTTCCAACAGTGTTCCAGTTCAGAGCGCCTTGGCCCTGCTGATGCCCCATGGCTCTGTTGGGGACTCCCTGAGGAGGTGACACCCCTCCGTAAGTCACTGCCCAAGGGGACTGGGGTGCCAAGGGGAGCAGGCAGAATGAGGGTGCTGCAGCCCTGGGGGAAGGCTGCAGGTCTGTATGTGCGGTCACCGCAGCTAAGGGGGAGATTTTCCATCTGCAGCTATGTTCTGAGTGTGGGCATTGCAGGAGAGCCTTTACCCAGCTTGGGGCTTCACTGTAGGCAGCACCCTTCCTATTGGGCCATGTTGTGAGGGTTGTGCTGCTGGCACTGGCCTGAGTGAGAAGGGAATCACCACAATCCCCTTGTTCTCCAGTTTCTTCCTTAATCCAGTTATATAGAGAAGAGGCTTGACTGGCCCCACAGCGGTGAGTGATGGTTTCTGCAGTGTGTGAGCTGGGAGGGGTGTGAACGTGAGTGATAATCTTTGCCCTTTGCAAGCTCTGTCAATTTGGAATTACATCTCTCTCTATTCATGTGTAAGATTGTGGGGAGGATGTGAAACTGACTCTTCCTCAGAAAAGACAGCATTGGGATGGGGATGTTTGGGATTTTGCTCCTGTGTCTGATCCCTGGTGCTTGCACTCTTGGCACTGGCCAGGTTCACCAGGCAGAGCACCAGCCCCAGGTGTGAGCTCCCCTTGCTCTTCTCTGCCTTTTGCAGTATGGCAAGGACACTGAGAAACTGCTTCAACACGAAGGACCAGGGTGAAGCAGGAGGGCTTGAGGAGAGTGTGGTTGAGATCATGGCTCTGCCACTCTGCCCCAGGTTGGACTTGCTGCTAAGCCAGTCTCTGCTGAGGAGGGTGAGTGGCTGGGAGCAAGGCCATGCGATAAGGCTTTCTGCAGAGCTATTTATACCAGGGAGATGAGCTGCTGCTGGCAAAGGCACAGGGCCAGTCTCAGGACCCTTCACATGAGCACTGCTGGAAGTGGCTGAGCTGACTGTGCTGCTGGGGCCCTGCTGGGAAAGGATCCCCCCTCGAAACTGCTGTCAGCATAGGGGTGTGTGTCTGGAGCAGATGGGGCCACAGATGAAGGAGGCTCAGTGGGCACAGCCAGGAAAGCCTTCTTGCTATTTAACCCCTTTGGCTGCTCATCTCCCCCTCTTCCAGGGCTGGAGCAAGACAGAGGGGCCCTGTGAAACCTGTGGGCTCCTTTGTGTAAGGAGAGAAAACAGCAGGTGACTGTACTGGGAGAGAGAGTCAACGAGGACCTTCTGCCCTCTCAAGCAAGCAGGTTTAACATTCATCTCCCGGGATCGATTTTCCAAGGTTATCAGCAAAGGATATTAGTTACTGTAAAGTTACAATGATGAGATCCCCAGGAGATGTATGTTCCTGGCCTGCCTACTGCAGCCTGGCTTGGCAGGGGGCAGGGTGTGCTGTAGGATACAGAGGAGGTGCTGGGAGTTTGAGGGTGGGTCAAAATATTTGAGGTCACTTTGTTCCCCACAATGTCCGGGAATGCAGTTCCTCTGAGCTGGGAACAGAGATGGCTGCCAGAGTCCTGGAACTAACAGCAAGAGTGTTAATCACAGAGAAGGATGGGAAGAGACACTGGCTGGGGCAGTTGGACAGCTGGGGAAGGGTGGGTGGCTCCTGGTCACGCAGGAGACAGCCCCAAGTGCTCAGGCTCCTGCTGACACTGTTGGATATGTTGCTGGAGTCAGAGACTCTCCCTGCATCTGCCCCACTCAAGGGGCCCTTGTTTCCAGAGAGGAGATGATTCATGTGCATGGAATGGCCCCTTAGCAAATCTTCCACTGTTACAGGACATTGTCAGATCTCAAATGTGATCGTTAATGGTTGGCTTTTATCTAAAACCCCTCTGGGCTGGAGCACTGCAAGTTGCTCCATAGCTGTAAAGGCAACCACACTGGGAAGAGGAGGTACTTTCCAGACTGGTGTTCCTGGCTCCATCAGCCCATTCCAGTCATCCCAGTTTGCCCAACACCCAGCTGGTGATGGCTGGCCAGGAAGCAGAGCCTGGCTGGCAGGGATGCCCTGCTCGGCTCTGCCATCTCCGGGGGCTAAGCACTGCCTTTCTCCTGCCCACTTGGCAAGGTGCTCCTCCTGTTCACACCGGAGGAACGGTGGCCTCAGGCAGTGGTCTGTCCTCCTGGCTCCTGCACAAAGGAACAATTCTGGGAGCGCCAAGGCACTTCCTCACCCTCTGCGCGCCTGCCTCCTCCCCATCGGAAAGAAACCTCCTAGGGAATGGCAACAGGAACTGCCCTGAGAGCTCAGCAAAGAGCTCGGGAGGCCGTGGCCTCTTACTGAAGGAGCAGCAGTGGAGGAAAGCTGAGCCCACTGAGATGGGAAGCAGCATGCTGGGGCTGGAGGGGGCTGTCAACACCCACTTCGGGCTTCACCCCACTGGTGGTGCACGCAACCCATGCTGGGGCAGAAGGAGGCAGGAGAGTGAGTTGTGGAGACACATCCTGGCACCACTGTGTCTCTTGCAGGTGGCTTAACATCAGCCCATGGAGAGGGCAGAGTTGTTCGTGTGCTGCAAGCAGCTTCTCCAGCAGTGCTGGCTCTGTATGCTGTCCTCCCTTCAGTGTTGCTCCTGGGGTTAGGGGATCACTATCACTGGGTGCTGGGGTAGCCCCGGCTGTGCCCCCTACCCTGGCCCACACCCCACCTATTTATGGCATCCCAGGAGCTATAAATGTTTGTTTACTGCTAGTGGTGGCTCTAAACAGCCCTGTGCAGGCAGGCAGTGTCCCAGGGCCCTGCCTGCGCCAACAGGAAGGATTTATTTTTCCTTGGTTTTTATTTTAGCTACAAACAATGGCTGTTACTCCCAGCATCCGATTTCCCCCCGGCCTCCATCACCCCCAGCCTTCACCTGGTGCAGGAGGAAGCATGGCCAAGGGCAGGAGGAGGACAGAAGAGACATGGCTGCAGAACAGGGCCCCCTGCATAACTCCCACTGGAGCAGCCTCATGGCTTTTGGTGCTCTGAAACAGCATTCCCCTTCCCCAGGGCTGTCTTTAAAGCTGTGGACCAGCTTTGCTTGGAGACAACTCCACATACATTGTCTTATCTCTCCCCCTGCAAATGCTGGGTCTGTACACCAGGAAACTCCTGCTTTGCCTTGGCCAGAGCCTCTTTCTCCTCTTCCTCTTCTCTGCAGTTTGCTGGAGCAAATCTTGATTTTTGCTCCTGTGACAGAGCAGAGGCTGGGGAGGGGAAGATGGGCTTGGCAGCTGCAGCCTGTGCCCAGATCTTTATCTTGACACCGTGAAAGCAGGTCCCTGAGGAGGGGAGCTTGTTGGGTCTAAAAATAGAGCTGGCCTGGGTGCAGGGTGGGGAGTGGTGATTGGGTGCTGGAGGGGACACAGCTCTTCTAGCATTGTGCTTGGTGCTGCTTCTGGGGCAGACTTTAGCAGCAGAGGAAATACTGCCCTGCTGTCATGAACAGCAACAGTGTCCTGGTGCTGGTTCCTTGGCTCACTCTGTCCTAGCAAAGCTGCCCTGGGTCCCCTCAGCCCATCCAGCCTGAGTTAGCTAATGCTAAATCCATCTGCTGCCCCGGCTCCTGGCCTTCCCAGACTCAGAGATCTCACTGACATCTCCCCATCCCACCACAGCAGTGAAGCTGCAAATGTGGAGAGGAGTTAGCTTCTGGCGTGGGAGGCTCCTGTCCTGGGATGTCACAGGATTTCAGATGCAAGAGAAGTCCCAGAGGAAAGCAGCAGATGAGAGCTATTTGTCAGCACCAGGGCAGGCAAGAGGCTGGAGGTGTCCCACAAGCGAGGCAGTGGCTTGACTGGCAGGGGATGCAAGGTCCCTTTTCAGCTGTGTCACCTGCTCAGTGCCTGTGACTGCTCTGATGTCTTCCTGCCTTCCCCTCAGGAGCCCTTTGATGTCCTGTTGCCCCCTCTGTCCCCAGGCTCCACGGCTTTCCTCCACAGTTTCACACCACAGTTGCCAGAGCTCCAAGGGCAGGGTTGTGTGCCTGTGCCCACCCTTGGCACATAAGCCTGGTCCCCTTCCCACCATGGCATGGGCACAGATGATGGATGGCGTGAGGCCTGGGCTCACACCCAACAGCTATTGCAGGAGTAACACACCGGTAATTGCTCACCAGGTGACCTTGGGTCAGTCACATTGTCCCTGCTGCCCTCCACACAACAACCCTGGAGCAATCTCCCCTTGCTTCCTGCAGCCACCCCATTAACCATATTTAGACTGGAAGCCTAACAAGCATAGGAAATTAATTCCTTCCCTTCCTCCCCTCCTGTGGGCAGAGGCTGGACTCAACAGGCCGTGCGTCCTCCTGGGATCACAGGCCTCTTTGACTGCCCACCCCCCACCCCTTGTATTTTGGAGGATGTTTAACAAGGGAGATGGAGGGGACAGCTCAGCTGGGGGGAAACAAAGGCGCCTCAGTGCTCATCCCGCACTGTGCTCCCTGCACCCTGCTCAGAGCTGGCGCTCAAGGCATTGCTGATGAGCTCACCCCTGCCATAACCTCACTTATCGGACACTTGTGTTTCTTGTGCACAGTGGGGTCTCCTCACCCCCATCACCATGCATGCTGCCTGCCTGGTCACTATTAATAGAAACCCACGTGCCCTTTTACCCTTGGCTGGTCTGAAGCCTGGACTCAGGAGCTGGTGGCTATGATAGAATCATAGAATAGAATGGTTTGGGTTGGAAGGGACCTCTGGAGGTCATCTAGTCCAAATCCCCTGCACTGGGCAGGGACATCCCCAACTAGATAAGGTTGCCTACACAAAGCAGGGAAGGAGGATGCTGGTGAACACCATGGTCTAGGCTTCAGTGTGCTGTGAGGAGCTGATGTGCGAACACACATGATCCCCATCTCTTTCATGAGAGCTCATGGCCAGCTGAGAACCTGCTGAGCTGGAGTGGCAGGAAGATGTTGTAGTAGATGCTTGTAGTTGCTGGGTGGACGGGAGGGCCTCTTGGTTTTTGTTCCAGCTGCTTCCTTGCTAGTCCCCTACTCCACCAAGCACTGCAGGGGAGGATGCCTCACCTGGTCTAGAGACTACCACTGCATCACTGAGCAGGAGCCTGTTCCCATCCTGCCTGTGCAACATTCTGCAAACATCCCAGGGAGGATCTGCCCCTTTTCCCTTCCTCCCTTCCTGCTTCTGCAGAGGGGCAAGAAGAGGGTCATGTGAGCCAAGCGCTTACCCTTGCTCTTCACACACATGAGGGTCTTGTGTGGCTGGAGCAGGTCTCCACCCTGGCAGGTGCATGCTAGAGGGGGACAGCAAGCAAATCATCATAAGGACTTGTGTCCCATGGGTGCCTGTCTGCTGTGGGGTATTTTTCCAGCTGAAGAAGCAGAAGCCCCACTCTCCCAGTGGTTGCCCTCCTCCTACCGGCATGCTGGGGGATGCTGCCAGCTTCTCAGGCTTGTATGCTCCTTCTGGGGCTGTGCTGAGGCTTATGCTTGTGCTTGGAGGGTACCTGTCCTGGTCTGGCCTGCCCATGGGAGATGGGCAATGGCAAAGCTGCTCTTGCCAAAAGGGCTGAGGCCGCTGTTTAGCTTGGCACTGAGATGGGAGGAGGAAGCAGAAGGTCTGTAGAGATAGAAGGAAGCTATCTCTATCTCGGGTGGCAGGAAGAGACTTGTGAGCTGCATCCTGCCTTGTGTCCTGGGGAGGTGACAATTTGGGGCCAGGCATACTGTCTTCTTGCCCAGGGGCTTGTCTTGGCCAGGCATTGATCTGAATCAATCCACTCATGATGGACTCCCTTTCAGCCAAAAACCTTTGAAACAGCAGTTGGTCCTACTGCACGGTCCTCGCTTTGGGCAGCAGTCTCAACCTGCTTCCTGCTGCTCCTAGAAGACTTGGTCTGTGCTCCAGGCTGTGACTTGCAGAGGTGGAAGGTAGGCACCCAAAATCTTGGGTCAAACCTGTAGCAGCCCATTTTTTGGTGGGTGTTGGACAGAGTGGATGTGGTGTTTGGAGCAGAAGTTCATTAAAGAACATGAGTAATGAGCATCCCATCAGCTGCAGCAGCACAGCATCCTGGGGATAAAGATCTAGGAGTCCTTGTGGATAAGAGGATGACCATGAGCCAGCAATGTGCCCTTGTGGCCAAGAGGGCCAATGGCATCCTGGNATGATCCTGCCCTTCCCCTGGGAAATATGCCTCATGCCAGCCATTACTGCTGCCCAGCTCTGCTCTGCTGGGTCCATTCCCCTGGCATATCCCGGAAGGATAGTGGTGAGGACAGGTACAGCCTGGGCAGGGTGTCCCTGTTGCTCTGTGCTGCCATGGTATGTGCTCTCCCCTCCTTGCAAGCCATCCCCATCCGTCAGCACGTCCAAGCTGCCTCTGCAGTCACCTCTGGCCTCTCCTCCTGTCCCTGGAGATCCAAAGCCAGCTGCAGGCTGCCCCAGCTGTGCTGCAATGACTTTCAGTTGCTGCCAAAAGAAGGGATCCTGCTCACACTTGCACTGGAAGAAACTGCAGCTTTTTTTCCCTGCCCTCTGTAGCCTCCAGAGCAGAGCAGGAGGTTTGCTGGTGTCCCTGAGCTTGGCCTCTCCAATGAAGGCCATGTCCCAAAGGTGCTCGACCCTGCAGGAGCTACCCTTTATGCCAGTCGAGCTGGGTGGATGCATGGTCCCAGGTAAAACAGGAGCTTGGCTTTGGGTTCAGCTGAGTTATGTCTAATCCCGCTCAGAGGAGATAAGATACAGAAAGAAACCTGGGATGAGGATGGTGGTGCACATGCTGAGTTGGGGGTATGGGAGCTCATGAGAGATTTGAAGTCCAGAGCTCACCTTGTTCAAGTCTTCCCCATTCTACCCATCCCTGGCCAACACGTTTTCCCAAAGCTATCGGTCAGCCTCTGCCAGCACCATGCATACTGCATTCAGTGATATATTTTTTTTGTAGCCCTGCTCTGATATGCAAACATATGAGTTTTCTGGAGTCTTACTGCACAGGTAACCCCACAGCTGCAGTGAGCTTGTGCTGTGTAAATACTAGCCCATGAATCAACACATCAAATAGAAGACCCACAGTTTTACATGCTGTGCCTGTGATGGTGATTTCCAGCTAATTCTCTTTTCCTGCTTTTTGCTGGGCTCTCCCTGTCTCCCCTGCCTGGTTTTGCCTGCCAGGCTGATGCTGTGCTCAGGAGCAGCAGCAGCCCAGGATTTGGTGGGTATGAGGATCCCACACACAGGAAAGCAGACAAGTGGTGGCTTCTGGCACATTTCATCTTTGTCAAAATTTCGGCTGCTCTGACCCTCTTGGCTATCTTTGGGGCTATGTGTGTTGGACTGAGGCTCAGCTGGAGCAGAGATGGGTGGAGAGAGCACCTCCTGTGCTGCAGTACCTGTCCCCTCCCCAGGACAGCTTTCATGCTGCCTGTGTGGGGCAGGGACTGTCCTGTGAGGCAGTGACTCCATGCCTGAAGGGAAAGCGTGGTGTGGCATTGGAGTGGTGTGGATGAGTTGGGATGATATAGAGGAGGAGTGACAGCAGGGCAGAGGAGCTGCTGGTGGTGAGTTTGGGGTTTAGCTTTACCTTTAGCCTGTGTGTAGGGACCCAGTGGAGGTGGCACTGGGCTGGGAGGTCACTGGTGGTCTGAACACAGCAGGAGAACATAAATGTCTTCCAGCAAGTACAGAAGGAGGACATCACCCAGGCTGGCATTGCCAAGTAGCTCTGGAGATGGCGTTTGGATTTCCTTTCCTTCCTTCCTTCCTTCTCTCCGATACCACCCAGAACCCGTCACAGTGAGGGGACACCACCAGCAACAATACATTGTTGGGCAGAGAGAGGTGTGCTTTTATCTGCATGGAAAAATATGTGTGCTGAGCCCTTTGATAGCAGTCCAGTAGCCTGCAGAGCTGGTGTTCCCATTCACGGGCTCAGCAGGCTGCATCCTGGCGTCTGTGTGCGGGTGGAAGAGCTTGTGTATGGAAGCAGCACACGTGCACTTAACAAACATCGCCTGAGCCATGCTGGGCCAGCTGGGAAAGACACCCATCCTGGGGTCTTCCACACATTTCAGCTCCTTTTGCCTTGTCTTATACCCAGCACCTCACTACCACTCTGGCTGATAGGCTTTTTCCTGCTCTCCCCAGTGCTGGACCAGCTCCTGCCAGAGCTCAGCGTCTTGCTCAAGCTGCTGGACCATGAGTACCTGAGTGCCACCACACAGGAGAAGAAGCTGGCTGTCTCCACCATTCTGCAGAAGCTGCAGCCGCCCACAGGTCTGTGTCCCACTCCTGCAGTGCCTTGTGGCTGTCCCCAGCAGCTGTCCTGGGCCAAAACTCCGGTGAGGTAGGGAAAACCATCTGTAGGGCAGGGATGAGCTGCCCCTGTGCCTAGCATCTAGCACCTGCTCAGCCCCCTGGGGCACTTTTCTCCCCACCCTTGCTTTCCAGCTTCTCCCTGCCCCAGGCGTGGGAGCTGGCGTCATCCCTGCCGTGGCTGCAGGGGGCTGCTCCCTGCGGAAACTCCACTTCACAGAGGTCTTCCTGCCACCGGTTTCTGCTGAGCACAGGGGTTTCCGCGGGAAGGCCAGGAGGCCTGTGCACCTGGGGCTTCACAGCCTTCCCACCTTCCTGCCCTCCTGGCAGGAGCAGGCAGCATCCCGGGGAGTTCTTCCTCTCTGTGCATGCCTGATCCAGAGGAGTGCCCTGTGGCATGGTGGGGTGGGCTGGCCTGTGTCCTTGGGTTGGTGTTTGCTGGGAGGAGGGGTGGGTGTGCTTGCCCAGGCCACTCTGTCCACCCCCAGGCTGAAAGCATCCCTCTTGTCCCCAGGGAAGGATGTGGACTTCATGTACGTCAACACAGCATCCCTGAGCAATGGCACCAGCTTTGTGGAGTCTCTCTTTGAGGAGTTCGGTATGTGCACTTGACCTGGAGTGACCTGGCTCTTGGGGTACCCCAGGGAAGGAGGTATCCTTGTGCCCAGGGTGGGCATCATCACCACGGGCACTTGTCCCCACTCTCCCATAGCTGTTTGAGAGCTGGCCATGGGATGTCCACACACCAGCTCTGTTTACTGGTAATGCCCATCTCCCATACCTTGCCAGTGAATGGCCATAGGTTCTTGCCTTGGGTGTCCCTGGAGGGCAAGGCTGGAGAGGCCAGCCCTGGGGTTTTATGCTCCCTTCACCCTCTCCACTTACCCCTGGGCAGACTGTGACCTGCGAGATCTCCAGGACATGCAGGAGGAGGAGGGGGATGCCAGTGATGTTGTTGGCTTGGAGCTAGCAAGAAGTCAGACAGCAAAAACTGTAAGTCCCTGGATGCCCACCTGGGAGGTCTGCTCTGCACCCACACACAGTGGTAGCAGTGGCTGGGGTTGAGACCCTTTCCTGTCCTTTGCCACCATGGTACCTGCTGGGACTCATGACCCTCTCTGCTGCCTGGCTAATGCTGGTGGTGTTTCTGCTGTAGGTTCCTGTGGACCCTGCTCCGCCGCTGCCCACCACTTCCCCACCTGAGGATTACTATGAGGAAGCCTTGCCCCTGGGCCCTGGCAAGTCCCCTGAGTACATCACCTCCCGCAGTGAGTGCCACTCTGTGCTGGGCAGTAGGAGGGGGGGGGGGGGGNCTTAATCCCCCAACCTGTCTGCCCATTTGGCAAAGCAGGCAGCCCTTGACAGACATGACAGCTCATCCTGGGGAAGGAAACATCACTGCTCCCATAAGCATCACTCCTCTTCTGCTCCTTTCACATCCTGCTGTGCTGTTGTTGCAAAGAGTTGCTTATTCTGGCTCGACTGGGAAGGAGATGATGGGGAGAGGTCAGAGCAGTGAAAGGACCAATGCAAGATGCCATGGGAGGGTGTGCTTTGCTCTGCGTTGGCACTCAGGCTCACTGCTTGGAGCATCCTTTCGGGGAAACAAGGTGTAACAGCCTCACCTGCCTTCTTCTTCACAGACAGCTCCAGCCCCCCCAACTCTATTGAGGATGGCTATTATGAGGATGCAGACAACAACTACCCTGTCACCAGGATGAACGGGGAGCAAAAAAACTCCTGTAGGTATCTGGGTACCCTCACCAGGGAAGGGAGAGCTTTGGCAAAGTCTAGCCCCCAGATGGGGTCTTGACCACTGGGCTGGGGGCTGGTGGGGTTGAGGCTGGAGGCCCTCTCACATGTCAGAGGCTGCTGGCCAAAAAACAAGGAGCATAAAGTGCTGTTTGTCATGCAAGCCAGAACCCTCAGGCTGCAGAAGGGATGTAATTGGTGCCGTGTCTGTGAAGGGATGTCCCTGCCAATGCAGGTCTCATGCCTTGTGTGAACAGTGGAGGAGGCCCAGGGCAGTGACACTACTGCAGAGCCCTGCTCCTGCATGCCCTGTGTGGGAGGTGTGGGACAGAGGACCAGCACAAAATCCTGTGTTGCAGGTAGAAGGTTTAATCCAGGCTTTCAAAGTTTGAGCCTTGCAAAGAAATAAGCCAGCCCAGGGGTTTGGGTGGATGCACCTGGGACTGGCGTTTGGCCCGCAGGCATCCTGCCAGGTTTGGAAGGAAAATGGGGACAGGTGGGGTCAAAACACTACTGTTTTCAGAGGATGACATGGAGTCCATCCATCCTGGCACCCAGTGCAGGCTCCATGCTGGAGCCTGCTGGGCACAGGGAACCCTAGCAATGTGGAAGCATGCCTGGCAGGCAGGGCCCTGGGGTGCCATTTGGGGTGACTCACCTGCTCCATTCCAGACAATGACTCGGATGCGATGAGCAGCTCTTATGAGTCGTATGATGAGGAGGAGGAGGAGGGGAAGGGCCAGCAGCCAACACACCAGTGGCCGTCAGAGGAAGCCTCCATGAACCTGGTGAAGGATTGCAGGATTTGTGCTTTCCTGTTGCGCAAGAAGCGCTTCGGACAGTGGGCCAAGCAGCTCACCATCATACGGGACAACAAACTGCTGGTGAGCCCAGAGCTGATGTGGGACAGAAACCTGTTGGTGGATTATGAGGGTGATTGGGTCCAAGCTGAAGAAAAGTAGCACTATCCAAGCCAATACCCTGCCCCAAGGCTGCCACTGCCCCACAGCACATGCAGAGACTGCCTTCCCTTCCCTTGCAAGTGAATGGAGGGCTCCACTTTTTCAGGATCCCATGGAGTGAGAGGGCACTCGGCAGCCCTTTGCCGCTGAGGCTGTTGCAGATATTGAACCACCTCTGTCTGTGCCACCTTTGAGGGATGCTGAGAGTGACTCCATCTCTGCCTGGCATGGCAGTGGAACAGGCAGGTTTTGGCTCAGCACTTAGCAAGTCCCCTTTGTTTCCCTAGTGCTACAAAAGCTCCAAGGACCGGCAGCCGCATGTGGAGGTTCCCCTGGTCACCTGCAATGTCATCTACGTCCCAAAGGACGGGCGACGGAAGAAGCATGAGCTGCGGTTCTCACTGCCGGGCGCTGAGGCACTGGTGTTGGCTGTGCAAAGCAAGGAGCAGGCTGAGGAGTGGCTGAAGGTACCATGGCTACCCCCTGCTTTGTCCATGGGGCCACAGACTCTCCTTGGCATCCTCTCTAGCTGAGGCAGGGAGGAGGGGCCTTCCCTGGGAAAAGTCTTACTCCCCTGGAAGGGGAAAAGGGGCTTTGCTCCTGTCTCTTATCAGCTTGCTGGTGGGGAGGGAGGCTGTCTAGCTGCTTCCCAGGGCCTGGGCGTCTCCGGTGCTGATAGCCCCCATGGGGTGGGGATGTTTGTTCTCCCTGTCCTCTTCCCCATGGCCCTTTCCTGCCTTTGTTCAGGGCCAGGAGGTGGGGGGCCACGGGTGGGAAAGGAGTCTCTGCAGACACTGTAAACCCAGCTGTTACCCCAAATGTGGCACAGCAGTGTTATTTTACACAGGCAAGACACACCACACTGTGCCTGCCCGTAGAAGGGGGGGAGTCATGAGGTGTCCTGTGCTGGCAGGATGACAGTGTGGCTTGGTACCCTGAGATTTCCAAGATCTCTGACACAATCTGCAAAACTGATTGCCATTTTGAAGGGTCCAACAAGTCTGCAATCCCCTAGGCAAGCTGAGCTTATGCCCTGAGCAGGGCTTGCTGTCCTGTTCTGAAGAGACCAGGACCTCTCTCTTCGTGGTTCAGCCTCAATCTTACAGCTAGACAGGAGCCTACTGAGCCAGGAAAAGTAACTCTGGCCCTTAGGTTCATTTTGAGTGGCTGTTGGGGCTGTCTTCACAGGTCATAAAGGAAGCCAGCAGTCCTGCAGTGGGTGGGATGGAACCTCCCACCTCCCCAGTGATGCCATGCAAGATGGACCTGGATAAGGTGATGGTTTCTAACTGCCCTGCCAAGGTGCTGCATGTGGCTGCTGCAGCCAAGCCTGGGGAACATGGGGACAAGGGAACACTGAGATCCTGGTGCTGTGTGAGAAGTCCTTCCCATCCTCACAACAACACTGTGGGGCTTATGTGGCTCCTTTCCACTGGGGAAGGGAAAAGGGGCTCCCCTGGCACTGAGAGGACAAAGGGCCAATAATGGCCATTGCAGAGAGGCTGGGAGGGAGATGCTGCTGACAGGGTGCCTGGTGTGCTTCCCCCACAGCGCCTGTCACAGGAGAAACACACCTCTGATTCAGACAGTGTGGCAATGGGTGAGACTGGCTCCCCAGCTTCCCGCCGAGAGACCAGCGAGCATGGTATAGCGCCTGTCCCCAGCCAAGCCAGCTGTCCCCCCTGCTGGGGGCCCAGCTGTGTGCAACACAGGGGGAATGCAGTGACATTCACTGGGGGCATACAGCTACACTGTCCTCCTCCCAGGGAAAGGCAAAAAGAGTGGCTTGGCTGACCTGAAGGGTTCGATGAGCAGGGCAGCAGGGAAGAAGATCACCAGGATCATCAGCTTCTCCAAGAAGAAGCCTTCCCCTGAGGACACACAGACCTCCTCCACCGAGGAGGACATCCCCTGCTGCGGTTTGTGCGGGCTGGGAGCACAGATGGGGCTTGGCTCATGTGAGACTGGGAGCAATGGGGAGCTGACATCCTTCCCCCCAGACTGGCTGTATGAGGGGCAGGTGGGGGATAAGGAGGTAGTGGGGTGGAGGCAAGCTCACCGAGCTGCTGCTGTGTCACCGAGACACTGTCTCAGGCTGTGAAACATGCCTAGTCCTACAGATTCCTATGGTGTGCGGGGAAGGGGCATGGGGTCACCTGTGTCACTCCACACCTGGACCCAGGTTGTCCTAGCTGAGTCTCTGTGAGGAAACTGAGGCACAGAAGGACCGAACAAGCAGGCAACCATGCCATAATCTCTGGGGAGCGATGTCTCATTGAAGTCTGCCCAAAGTCTGGCCAAGCTGAGACCTTCCTTCGGCCCTGTCACCCCCAGGCTACCTCAGTGTCCTGGTTAACCAGTGCTGGAAGGAGCGCTGGTGTCGCTTGAAGGGCAACACACTCTTCTTCCACAAGGACCGCACCGACCTGCGGACCCACATGAATGCCATCGTTCTCAGAGGCTGTGAAGTGGTCCCTGGACTGGGCCCCAAACACCCCTTTGCCTTCCGCATCCTTCGCAATGGGCAGGAGGTGGCTGCACTGGAGGTGAGCAGCAGTGGGGCAGTCAGAGTGTGCTGGTCTCATGAAGATGGAGTTGCCAAACTAGGGGAGCATCTCTTGTGATGGTCAACACTTGCATGCAAGCAGTGCATTGTTTTCCCCTCACCCGCACCTTTAGGAAGCCCAGGGCATCAACTGGGTGAGCCAGGGACAGCTGCACAGGTATTGACAGGCTGGAGACAGGGAGGAGGTTGTCAGGTCTGAAACAGACAGGTTGTAAGAGGTGGCTGGGGGTTTGGGGCTGGGACTTCCTCCATATGCTAGTATGCTTTCTCTTGGGCTGTCTTAAGTCTTGCACACACGCTTTGTGTTAAAGGGCCCTTCTCCACAGTGGGGCTTTCAGTCAGGAGACAGGAGCGAGAGCAAGGGGCTAGGAGCTGGACATACACCTCAACTCTTTCTCTCTACTGCAGGCAAGCTGCTCTGAAGACCTGGGCCGCTGGCTGGGTCTCCTTTTGGTGGAGACAGGCTCACAAACAGCACCGGAGGCCTTGCACTATGACTACGTGGATGTGGAGATGATTGCCAACATAGTGACAGCTGTGAGGCACTCCTACCTGTAAGACTGCCCTCCTGCTGTGCCACAGGCTGGGAAGGGGCTGTGCCAGGGGCAGAGCATTGGGCTAGGGATGGAAATCCTCAATTCTGTGTGCTCCTTAGAAAACGCAGGGAATATGGTTTGTGCTGTGATCTTGGGGAGACCCAGCATCCCACGGGTTGATGGTTCCAGAAGCAGAGCAGTTTCCCTTGGGCAGTATGTAAAGTGGAAGGTGTTTTATCAACATTGATGAAGGACTTAAGGGTTATTCATGGTAGGGTAGGGTTGAGTGCATGTCTGTGAAGCTAGGAGACTAATGCCGGAAGCCCTCTTGAGATGGAAGGGCTCACTGAGGGGCTGGCAAGGATGTCCTGGAAAGGAAGACTCCATTCCTCCTCCTGCAGGTGGGCCAGCTCCTCCCAGGACCACCAGCCAGACTCCTCTCGTGTGGTGTACGATGATGTCCCCTATGAGAAGGTTCAGGTGAGCATAGCTCCATGGCTCACCCTCTCCCACTGCTGTGTCCTGGCTATGAAACGTACCCCAGGGAGCCTTGGCCGGGCTGTGATGGCCTCACAGGTGATTCAGCATGCTCTCCCTCCCATCCACACAACAGGCTGAGGAGGAACCAGGGCGGCCATCAGGAGCCCAGGTGAAGCGCCATGCCTCCTCCTGCAGTGAGAAGTCACGGCGGGTGGACCCACAGGTGAAAGTGAAGAGACATGCATCGAGTAAGTGGGGACCCTCAGACCCAAACCCATGTGCGGGGGACCCTGGCCAGTGTGGGAGGATGTTATTTCCCCAGGGGGGTCTGCAGCTAAGCCAGGGCTGGCTGGCTCTGGCACATGGGTGATGGGTTGTGCTGTGCTAGCTTAGCTGGACCACAGGTGGCATCAGTGCAGCCAGAGCGGAGCTGAGTCTTTATAACAGGTTGTCCTTGTGTGTACAGATGCCAACCAGTACAGGTACGGGAAGAACCGGGCTGAGGAAGATGCCAGGCGATTTCTAACAGAGAAGGAGAAGCTGGAGAAGGAGAAAGCATCAATCCGCAGTGAGCTGGTGTTGCTTCGGAAAGAGAAGCGAGAGCTGCGGGAAGCCATGAAGGGCAGCACAGGTAGGTTGGTGCCGTCCAAGTGCTGAGGCTGAGGCTGTGGCTGCTTGAAGGCAGTTGGGTACAGGGGGAGGGCTATAGAACTGGGTTGGGATGTGGATGCTGGGGTGGCAGTGGCATTGCGGCTGTGAGCCAAGCTGGCTGCAGCATGCTGCTGGGCTGGCAGCCCCATCTAGTGTTCCTGTCCAGAAGGATGGGTGGCTTCTCGGCACTGAGCTGGGTTTGCTTGTGGAAGCAGGGCTGAAGCTGCAGGACCTGGAGCAGCGAGTGGCAGTGCTGGAGGAGCAGTGCCGGCAGAAGGAAGAGCACCGTGTCGACCTGGAGCTCAAGCTGACCGAAGTGAAGGAGCGGCTGAAGCAGTCACTGGCAGGAGGGCCAGCCCTGGGGCTGGCTGTGACGAGCAAGGGTGAAAATGGGGTATGCATCCCTTCTTCCTTGCTCTTGTGACTCTAGCTTCTCTCAGCAATGGTGCTTGGGGTGGCGGGGGGAGCAGCACAGGGGGAGAATGGGACATCTGTGCCACTTTGTCCCATTGTGGACAAAGGTGGGAAGCAAAGCATCAGTTAGGCTGGGCCACGTCTGTTTTGACTTCATTAAAGTTTGTGAGTTTTTTTCCCTGGACTGGCCTTGCTCCTCCTCTCCTAAATACTCCTCCTTGCTCCCCTTTTTCCACAGGAAACTACAAACAAGCCAAATGGGAGCCCCCCTGAGCACTTGGTCCCTGTTAACTGTGCAGCCGAACTGAGGAAAAGAAGTCCCTCGATACTCCCTGCCAACAAGGGAAATGTGCTGAGGAAGGCCAAGGTCCTGCTTCACTTTCCTCCTCCTCCCTGGGCTCACAGGAAATCTTAGCCTTTGTTCTGTCCCCCTTGCTTGACCATGAAATCTGGGGACAAGGGATGCTCTCTGACACCAAAAGCAAGGGGTACTGCCAGAGTCCCCTGCAGCTATGCTGACCCAGCTCAGTGGCACTCACTGATGGCAGGAGCTCAACTTCCAGGGAGATTTGGGAAGTTCAGGTCTGTGTGGACAGGGGGAAGAGCATTGCCTCTACAATGCCTGGGGCAGCAGTGTCTTCAGCCTTTGAAGATGCTGGGATGACCCAAAGCCCACAGTAGGGAGGGATGTCCTCAGAAGCTTCAGTGCTTACTTCTCCAGGAAGGTTTCCTCACACCCTGCTTTTTTTCCTTTCTGTGCAGGAATGGGAAAAGAAACAGACTTAAGTCAGGCTGCAGGAATGCCTGCCAAGCCCCTGCTGGACACTGGGGCTCACGGAGCAGCTACAAGCCCCCTTTCTCCGAGGCACCAGGAGGGTGCTGGGAAGACTTGGGAGGAGAGATGCCCTTCCATGCCTCACCCTTTGGCACCATCTGCCTCACGGGCAACCCTATGAACCATGGGGATGGGGGCGGGAGGGGGATTTGGGAGGCGGGTGGGGAAGGGGAGTCCTTCGTGGATCAAGATCACATACTAGTGGGAAATCTATCTCTGTGGGGAGCCTTCCATGGAGCCAGGAGTTTGACACAAGGTGTGTGTGCCCATGGTGGTGCATAAGGAAGGAGGGGAGGTGCTCCCATTTGATGAGGATCAGCACGTGCCAGCCTCGGGATGCCGCAGGCCAGGCTAACACTTTCCAAAGCAACCACAGACTCGTGGGGGTTTTTTTGGGCCCCTTGGTGTTGGAATTCATGAGCTGCTCAGGACTGGACACTTTGGAGATGCCAAACATTTGCCCTGCTCACTGCTCCTAGCTCCTCATGATCTCATCTCAGGGCTTCTCATGTCTTGAGCTCTTGTCCAAGATTTCTTTCTTGTCCTCCAGGCAGTAAAGGTGAGGGCATGCCGGCTTTCCTTGGGAATGAACAAAGCTCAAGTGTCAGCATTTGAAAACAAATTAAGGATACCTTTCAACCTTGCTAAACAGCTTAGAAGTGCTGCAAAGGGCTGAGGCTGGAGGCAGCCCAGGTCTCTGGCCTAGCCCCAGGACAGCTTTCAGGGGAGCAGGGAAAAGGACAGGGTTGTTCCCTGGCCAACAGCACATTTCATGCTATTGCTGCTGCAGTCAGACACAGTTTGCCAAAGCATGTGGTCAAAATGGAGTGAAAGGAAGTTTGTTTTTTTAAAAAAAGTGCTTTCAAATGAGGGGACTGGAACAGAAAAGAGAAATAAAGGATGGTCATTTAGCACAGGCAGAAACAGGGACAGGAATAAAAAGGAAAGGCCCAGGCTTTTGTGCTGGGAACAAGGGAGCAGGCCTGTTACCCACTCATGCTAAGACTGCCACAATTAACCTTTGGAGCTCGCTCTTTTAAAGCCCACTTGTTAGTAACCAGGTAAGCAGCTTTTAATAAAAACGCTGGCACCGGCATGCCCTCAGCCCTGACTGTAGGGAGCACAGTGGGTAACTACCCCTCCTCACAGTGAAATGGGCCAGGGTGGGTCTGGGGTAGGCTCAGTGGCTTCCAGGGTGGGCAGGATGGGTGAATTTTATTTGCCATGTTAGTGAGTGCAGTTATCTCAGATCCATGAGCTTAGCTGCCTGCTGCCCAGGCTGGAGGGTCTCCCTGAACCCCAAGGATGAGGTGCAGGAAAGCCATCTTTCTGATGGTTCTCATCCTCAGCAGCTGCTTCCCTGCACGGGTTGTCACTGCTCCTGTCCCCTCTGGGACCTGGAGGTGCACTGTCCCATTTCACTTGGAGAAAGGGGTAAAAACCCTCTCCTCAAAGCATCACAGCACTGAGAAATGGAGCTGGACAACCACAGCCTGTGAAAGCATGTCATAGAATGGTAGGGCAATGCCCAATCTAAACCTCCCCTGGCACAACCTGAGGCTATTTCCTCTTGTCTTATCAGTTGTATCTTCCTGGGGATGTGGTAGATTCCCCAATACTGGACACTTTTAAGATTCAGCTGGACAGGGTGCTGGGCCACCTTGTCTAGACCATGCTTTTCCCAAAAAAAGTTGGACAAGGTGATCATAGAGAGTGCTTCCAACCTGTGTTTCACTTCAGTTCAGCCTGCTGGCCCAAGCCTCTCTGGCTTTACTGAACAACAGGTTGAACCTGTTTTATTTTCAGAGCTGTGTCTAGCTCTGGAGTCCTCAGCACGAGAAGGACATGAACCTGTTGGAGCAAATCCAGAGGAGGCCACAAAAATTATACGAGGGCTAGAACCCTTCTGCTATGAGGATAAGTTGAGAGAGTTGGGCTTGTTCAGCCAGGGGAAGGCTCTGGGGAGACCTTGTTGCAGACTTTCAGTGCTAAAAGGGGCCTAAAATAAAGGTGGGGACAGTCTTTTTAGCAGGGCCTGTTGTGACAGGACAAAGGGTGATGGTTTTAAACTAAAAGTGAATTTAGACTAGACATAAGGAAGAAATTTTTTACAGTGAGGGTGGCAAGACACTGACACAGGTTGCCCAAAAGAGGTGGTATAAGTCCCACCCCAGGAAACATTCCAGGTGAAGTTATCTGGGGCTCAGAGCAACCTGATCTAGTCGAAAGATGACCCTGCTGACTGCAGTGGGGATGGACTAGATGACCTTTAAAGGTCCCTTCCAACCCAAACCAAACCATTCTATGATCACCCCCAGCGGCAACAGGAGCAGTTGAATTAAGCCCCGGTCCGAATCCCGCTGTCCCGTTCTCCTGTTCCCGCCATAAGCGGCCTACGCCCCGCTGCCCGCCGGGAGCGGTAGTTCGCGCAGAGCCTTCTGGGTGCTGTAGTTGGCGGGCGGTGCCGGCGCGTTCTTCCCCTCCGTCAGTCCGTCCTTCCGTCCCTCGGTCTGTCTGTGGGGCGATGGCCGCCCGCTCCCTGCGGCGTTTCGGCACCGGCCTCTCCCTCGGTAGCGCGACGCGGCGCGGCAGGTATGTGAGGGCAGGCGGGGAGCTGTGTCCTCCCGCAGCCTTTAAGAGTCGGCGAGGGCCGCGGCATGGAGCCCTCCCATCCTGTAGCTGGCTTGGTGCGAGACGTGGCAGCGCCCCGGGCCCGGGCCACGCGAGGCGCTTCGCCGCCGCTGGGGCGCCCGGTGAGGTGTGGACCATCCACCCCCGGACCGGCACTCTTCTGGCTTAGAGCTCCTCAAAATACCTGGAACAAAAATCAGGCTCTCAATAAGAAAGTTCTTCCCTGGGAAAGTGACATTTTGAGGAAAAATTCGTTTTAATTTTTAGGGAAAAGCGTTTCTGTGGTCAGTTGTGAGGTTGTTTCCTGAGGTTATGCGTATCCACGGGTGATTTCTGCGTCTCTTCATGTCCGTCTGAACCGTTTATTCACGTGTTTAATGTGTTTCTCAGGTTTTGTTTGTGGTGCTGATGCAACGCCTGTTACCTTCAGCGTGTTTTGGAGGGTCAAGGGAAGAAAGTCCATTTCGTTGTGTCAGTATTGAGACAGAAAAAAAGCATCCAGGCATATTTTTGGACATACATGGCTTATAAAAGGCAAATCCATAACGGGTGCGTTGGTTATTTGAGATGTAGGCAGGCAAAACGAAAAAAAAGTCAAAATGCATGTTAATTTATCCTGAGATTTTATCTAAAAAAAGAGAAAATAAGAAAAAAAAACCCAACGCAAAAACCATTCATTAAAATACCATGTAAATGCACTAAAATAATACTGCAGCACATAATAGAAGCATCTGTGTTTGTGGCTAGGTGAAATGAAAAAAAAAAAAGTAAAAATATATGTTAGCTTATTGTAGAGGGTTTTCCCCTGGGAAAAAGCCTGAAAGAACCAGTTGGATGCAATAAAGTAATTCTGCAGCACATAATAGGGGCAGTTGTGTTTTGGAATAAATGTCAAGCTGTGTATCTGGAAGTCATTCCTTGCTTGTATGTGTGAAGACTGCTTTGGCCCTCTCAAAATGCATGCCAGGTTTGAAATAGGTGACTGGCTGGTGGGAGCTGAGCAGGTTTCCTTCATGGAGGATGGGCAGGACCTGCTGTTGATATGAAGCTCCTCTTCATATCCAAGTTCTTGCATGGAAACCAATGGAAGCATTGTATTCAGAGAGAGTATGACAGAGTCAGTTTGGGATGTTTAAGTGTTATGCCTGTGCTCTCAAAAGAGGTGATGCTTTTGTTCTGACCACAGAGACCTGTTCTTGTCATTTGAATTGTAATCTTTAAGGACAGTTGGCTTAAACCATGTGGCTACAGTCAACTTCTCTGCTACATCTCTTTGGCTTTCTGTGAAATCAGTTTTTGAATCTTTTTGCATTGCCAACCTGCTTGTATAATCCCTTCACACACCCTGAGACTTCCACATGTCTGTCACTTCAGCATGTGTCAGCTTCCTCCAGTGGGATTTCTGCCTATTTTTAGGGCAGCTGTCATCATGACTGTTTAGAAGATGGAGTACAGTGCAGTGGACAGACTGTAAATAGCACTTACCCTTTTTAGTGGAGTATTTTGTTCATCCTGGAGGAAGGAGTAAATTGAGCGGCACTTTCAATTCTGTCTAATAGTCCTAAAGAATTCTCTTTGGAGTCAGTCTGTGGTTCTTGTTTCTTGCCTACAACTTTTAAGGCAGGATCATCTGAACAGCACGTGATACTCGGGGCATTTGACTGTGCAGGGGGTTGTTCTGTGCCTTGGTTTCACAAGCTGGAAAAAGGAGTCCATGCAAGCAGCTCTTTGCTTCACGTAGGCTCGTCCCTGTAGCTGAGGCAACAGTTCGTTCATGCCCCTCTCCTCCTACACACTAAAACACACCCATTGTTTTGTGTAAATCACTTGCAGAGGGAAGTGACTCACCTTTGCTTCTTGGATGCAAAAGAGATAACTCATTTGTATAGCTTTTTTAAGCCAGAGGAGTCTAACCTGTGAGGTGCCTAGCAAGGCTGCTTTCTGAGCTGCTTTTCAGGTTCTTTGGCTCATCTGTAGCATAGCTAATTTCCATCCTTGCAGCTCTTCAAATGAAATGTGAGATGATAAAGGGCAAAGTATGTAGTTGATGCTTACCACAGGCACACCTATTATTTTCAAAGAAAACTTTGCAGTTGTTTAAAGCCTCATGGACTGATTTTGACAGCTTGTTGAAGGGAGACCTCTATTCTCACCTCTCCTTTACTTTATATAACTTTAAAAAAGTGCTGCATTGACTAGTCAACAAAAGGAACACAATGAGCATCTTAAAAATCATTCAGGATGGGGTCTTGTGCCCCAAACAGATCTTTCTGTAGCCAAGGATAAAATGTCAGGTTTTCTTCATAATATGTCATTCAGAAAATGACATTAAATGTCAGGTTGCCATTCCTGGAACTCAGAACCACATCCTATTCCAGAGCAAATGTATGTAGCGAAAGCACTTTCAGCCTTGTATTATGTAGTATTTGGCACATAAGGTGTTGAAAAGGAGTGGTTTGACATATGGATCATGTTTTAAGTTTAATAAAAATATGATATCTGCAGATGTCTTCAGGTGGAAAAAAGGAAGTTTTTCCTTAGCGTTGCAGGCCATTTGGCAACTGTGTATTAAAGATAAAAAGCAGGAGCATCTGGGCTGCCAAGCAGGGAGTAGCAGGTCTTTGGGCGGATACAAATCTCGCAAACTGTACTTTGGCTGCCACCCAGAGGGGGACACCTCTTCCCTTCCCCATATTCTCCCTCCCACATCTTACCATGCTTCACATGTTTGTCTTCTCTTTTATGCTGGCGCTTGCACTCATCTGCTCTGTCAGCAAATCTATTCAGGGACACAGACAGGAAAGTCTTTTTGCCTTTGTTTTGTAGGGTTAGTTTTCAGCTGGTTTTAACTCTGTGAACCTTCATTCTGCATGCCTCAGGTACTTGAATAAGGGGAACACACCTGTGCCTTCCAGTTGCTGCTGAAAACTCAGGTTAGCTGGGTTGCTGAACAATACTTAGGTGTCATGACCAATTTGATAGACCCAGAAACAAAAGCTGTGCACTTCTGCAACATTGTACCCAAGTGATAGAGCCTTGCTGAAAAGTAAGAAAGCTTAATGGTGCAGGTCTGGTAACCTGAACTCAGTTGTATCTATTCTGGGACCTAAATTAGTGTCTCTGTGCAGTACTGAATTGTGCTGTATACGGAATTTTGGGTCAGTGCCACTGCAGTGATTTTTGTGCCATGCTGCATTTCACTCGTTAGATGTGCACTTAGTATATGCAAATCTCCTTTATTAAAGGGGATGTTGAAGGCCTTTCTCAGAGGAAGAGCTAAGGTGTTACCAAAAATGGAGACACCCTTCCTTGTTAAGCACATACTAAAATGTTTCCCAAAAGGAGCTGGTTTGGAAGGAAACGGTACTTTCTTCTGCAGCCACTGTTCCTGGTGTGAGGCATGAGGGGGAGTTGGGCTGAGGCGTTGACCTCACACTGGCAGGTCCTGTCTGGGTTGGTTTGTTAAAGCAAGTGGTGTGGGAGGAGTGAAAACTCTTAGTTGTGCTCTTGTAGTGGCAGCATTGTTGAAGGGCTTTATGGAAGAGAACAGAATGAATTGGAATGTATTTTCTTTATTTCTCAAAAATCTAGCGTGCTGATTTTGATCATCTTCCGACCAAACTGTTTTCAACCAGCCTTCTATCTAGTTTTTCGGAAACATGTGAGATTGTTACAGTATAGAATAGGCTGCAGTGTTTGTACAGCTCATCCAATTATCTGATTCTTTGGTTGTTTCATCATGTCCTCTTTCAGTTGTGGGGTCAGCCTCCTGGGTGAACTCCATCTGCTGTACCAACACAAACCCCTGACAAGTGTGCTTTTTATTTGGAAGGCATACTTGGGATGAAAAAGTCGTTGAAGATAAGATAGGCATCAGCACTTGAGGCTTGGGCTTGTTTGTTGGGGTTTTTTTTTTGCCTTTGGGACTCTTTTGTTGTCAGTACAGATGAAAACAGATGAAGTGCTTAGAACTGTTAGAGAATATTTGGGACGACTTTCAGTGGCCATGTTGAGTCTGTTTTCCCAACACAGCTGATGGAACTGTGAAGGTCCTGGCAGAAGGCTCCAGAATATTTGGGATGTACACAACTTGGTTGTGTCTCTGAAAGTTCTCTTCAGTTTCTTGATGGTTTTTTGGATGTGAAATCTGGGTACAGTAGTTGCTACTTTGTAAGAAGAAATTGGCCAAAGGTTCAAACTCTCTTCACTCAATAGGAGGAAAACTGAATATGCCAGATACTGTCTGATTTCACTCAGGAGAACAAATGAGTCAGAGCATCTGAGAATTGGATCCTCTGTTAACCAGGAGTTTGAGATGTTAATGTCTTTCCTTTCTTGTTGGATTTCTATGCGGAAGTCACATCCATTCCGTTGGTGTGACTTGCCTTTTTGTGGTTGCTTTTCCATCTTAGTTAGCAGGCTACACTCTGCCTGTCTATCTTAAGTGCTGTGGGTTTGCAGATCTTAATGAATTTTGCTCAGAACATTAGTATTTTTTAAATAACTGTAAAACCAGCTTTATGCTACCTGTGTCCTTTTCAAGACAACCTTGCAAAAATGTTTCTGAAGTACGGATCACTTGTACTGGGAAGTCAGCAAAAATGCAACCCACAACTTGTTTTCATGTGAAAATCTGACTCTCTTTAAGGTATGTCAAAGAAGTGATGTGCAGCTTCTGTAGTGACATGAGGGTATAAAATAAATAATTTTTCAAAACATCTGTCTCTTTGTGTTTCTGTGCTAGTTGTCCCTATTTTCTGAAAAGCAGTAAAATTTTATCTAGAAACCTTTGTATCTTTTTAAAGAGAGTCTGCTTTTAATAATGACTCTAAACTAGAATGCTTTTTGACCTTGTTGTTACTTAACTTTCTTTCTTTGTCACTAGTTTGTATTTCAGGGGGTCCCCCTGTGTTTTCAGCACTGCAGCTCAGCAGAGAAGTACAGGAGATGAATGTGGCCCAGAAGATCCCCGTGATGAGCCCAAGCATCCCCTTTCTGACTGTGCCTTACAGCACAAAGCCATCAAATTGGAAGAACAGGTCCGGGATTTAACTGTGAGTATGCTGCTGGTGGCATCACCATCTCTTTCCTTCAGTCCACTTGACCTGGTATGTCTTTCAGCCCCAGCTTTTTCTGTAAGGCCTATAACATGCACACAACGCCACTGTGCTGTGGTAGCCTTCAAATCAGCTGTGCTTTAAGTGTGAGAGTGTGCATTGTGAAAGTACAGTCTGCCTTCCCCAGAAACACCATCTGTCAGTAGTAGCTAGGAGCAAGACACTGATAGTATGGTCCTGGCAGGCAAAACTGTGTGTTGGACATGCCCTGGTCAGTTCTTTTGCAGCATTGTACAGAGAGAGTGGCAGTAGCATTGTCCTGATTAGCATCACGTATTCTGTTGCACTGGATCCAGATTATCTGAGAAGGAAAGTCCTCTTTACTGACAGTGGTGTGGTGGAAATGGTAGGGATCATGTTATAGGGACTTTGAAGAAGAGATGTGACTAAGGAGAGGATTAAATACCACAGCACTGGGCAATTCTGGAGATAATCACCCTGAGAGTACTACTGCACCAAATGATAATTGAGCTGGTTGCAGATCTGTTGCTGAGACCACTGACTTGCCTGCTAGAGAAAAGAGCTCTCAATAGCTGCAGTGAGTCATGCAAAAAGCAGCAGCCTGACAATGCAGGGTTCAATTGAGCTGCACCCTGAATGCTTCTGGCCTTCACTGGGGTCTTTTGAGAGACTTGCAGTTATGCTGATTAATCAGTAGAAGAGAAACTTGGGTTTGCATGTAGTGAAAGCATAGGAGCCCCACAAAACTTTCTGACATGAAGTGGGCTCTTTTTAAAGCATTTCTAAGGGATTGCCAGCTATCAGGAAATGTGTTTTACCTCCTAGTTTGATATCAGTCTCCCCTTGCTATTGTGGTTACAGGAGCGATACCGGAAGGCCTTGGCAGATTCTGAGAATGTCAGGAGGAGAACGCAGAAGTTTGTGGAAGATGCCAAGCTCTTTGGTAAGCAGGGTGAGGCTGAGCTTTGTTTACTGCAGTGGCCTGCCTGCCTGAGAGTAAAATGCTGATCAACAGCTTTTCTCTCTCCTTCATTGTGAAGTCCTGCATGATACTTGGCCTAGACTCTTTATGTCTGGGTTTAATTGCTATTTTTTCCTCTGTGTCCAGCTTGTCCAACTGAGGTTAACCTCAGTGATAGCTTTGTGGGTTTGTTTGTTTGTTTTTCAATAAAATAGTTGAGTGTGACTCTACTGATTTGGCTGAAATTGGTATTGAGAGAGAATTGGCTCTGTCAGGGTGCATTTTATGCTCCTAGCTGTGTCGTAAGACTGTGATCTCCTTTACTATATTAATAGTCTCTCCTCTTCTGCTCTAGCTTTTAGGAGGTAGATCCTGTCTGGGACAAAGGTTGTAAATTCCTGTATCAGATATTCTTTAAAACTTCTATAAGAAATACTTCAGCATCATTGAAGCAAGCTGAATTTGTAGCTTCAGCAACAATGGCAGGTGCAGGGGGAAGAAACTGCTGTTTAATCATTGCAGTCTGTCAGCACCATCTCTGAGAATAAGAAACTGTTATTCTCCACAATGCATGAATCTCAGAAGGTTTTTTGTTAGTTAATTCTAGTAGTTTTGAAATTAGAGCTGCTGTGTTTTTCTTACTGTTCTACCTATTGTGCTAGAAAATGGTTGTTGAGTTCTGGGATAATCAGCACAGTTGGTTTTGAGAGGGTTTTTTTTAGCTCTTCAAATTTTATATGTAGTATGCTTCAGATCTGAAGAAAAATCAGGTTCTTTATTAGCTCCCAGAATGAGGTATGGGGCTCTGCAGAGCATTAAAACAGACTCTAGTGCAAAAGAAAATCATAAGGGAGGTTGTAGCAAGGTGGATGCTGATCTCTTTTCCTAGGTAACAAGTGATAGGATGATGGGAAATGGTCTCAAATTGTGCCAGGGGAGGTTTTGGTTGGGTATTTTTTTTAAATTCTTCACCAAAAGGGTTATTAAGCACCAGAACAGGGTGCACAGGGAAGTGATTGAGTCACCACCCCTGGAGATCTTTAAAAGACATGTAGATGCTAAGGACGTGGTTTAGTGGTGGACTTGACAGCGCTAGGTTAACAATTGGACTTGATGATCTTAAAGGTCTTTGCCAACCTAAACAGTTCTGTGTTCCTATGAAATGGTTAGTAATTGGTCTGCTTCTGTCTGCTCCTTTGTTCCTTTTCCTTTATGCTGCTTTGTTCTGTGCGTGTTTAAACATGTACATGCAACTTTAGACAGCACCTAACTATAGTTTCCCTTTCTCTGTTTTCCTGATGTGTCTTTCCAGTAAATCAGTTACGGCATCTGTATGACTGAGGGAGCCTGATTTTCCTGAAATTTCTGCACGGTGTAATACTCCATTTCTGGAAACGTATACAATCTAAACCTATTTTTGTAGTGAAAAGACTGCATGACTTTTCATTACCAATCCAAGGACCATTTTTTCCAGTCCTTCAACAGTGGTTTTAACTTATGAACAATATTGTGGAGAAATTGTGTATGTCCATGTGTGTAGAATTACCTTTCCTACATATACCTTGATTTGGAGAGTCTTTAGATTACTACTCATGCAATGCCATAGCTTTGGCTACAGGATACAGAGGACGCTACTCCCATTAAAGTAACAATTCAAATCAATTAGCAGCTTTAAAGGTGCTTTCAAACTGCTGTGACTTTGTGCCTGTCATTGGTAATATAGCTCTCTGTATGTTCTGTAAAATACCCTTCATTTACTTCTTGTTTCTTTGCGCCTGTAGGGATCCAGAGTTTCTGCAGAGACCTTGTGGAGGTAGCAGATATCTTGGAGAAGACTGCTGAGAGTGCTGCAGAAGAAGCAGAGCCTAGTAACCCGAATCCAACCCTGAAGAAAATCTATGAAGGCCTCTCTCTTATAGAGGCCAAATTGCAAAGTGTATTTGCTAAACATGGCCTTCAGAAGATGAACCCTGTTGGTGGCAAATATGATCCGTATGACCATGAAATAGTCTGCCATGTGCCAGCCGAGGGAATGCAGCCAGGCACAATAGCGCTGGTGACTCAGGATGGCTATAAACTCCATGGTCGCACTATCAGACACGCGCTGGTCGGCGTGGCTGTAGAGTCACAGGAATGACATGGCCTTACCTTTGCATCTGGGACCTTCCTGAGCTGAGGACCCCTCAGCACTCAGTCACAGCTGCAGCTGCATGTCTTTACTTATTTATTAAGCTAGGTTTGTATTGTATGTTGGCTTCTTTATAATGTGTGCAGTCATTTTGCCATTAATTCTAAGGTACTTGTATATTTAATAATCTTCTTGAAGTGTGTGGAGTAGTACTAGGAGTCCTGCTATTTGTCAGAAATGTGGCACTGTAACCCCTTTCTCGGTTGCTTATTTCTCCATTACGATTTGTATGGGGAAGAGGGGAGATGGGAGAGAAAGGGAAATTGTGTGAGAGCTATAGAGTCTTGTCTCCTGGTTCCATCTCTGAGACAGACCTCTGCAGTGGCCTTCAAGAAAGTAGCTTCTCTGCCTCAGTTTCCATATCTGTATTAAGGGAATATAATAATACTTGCTGACCTACCTCACAGGGATGTGGTGAGGCTTTTTCTTTGCAAAGCACTCAGAAAAGGAAGAGCCCAGGGGGCTGAGTATTATTATCAGGCTGGTTTTGGTGTCTTCCCTTGTCCCCAGACCGCTCAGCTGGGGATGAAGTTGATCACTTGAAATGACATTTAGGGGCAGCTTTTTCTTAATTCACTTCAGGAAAACAATCCTGAATTAATTAAACCTTTATCATTCTGCAGTTGAATAGGGATGAGATTTTTAAAGAGAATTCAGTTGTTACATCAGGTTAACATGTAGTATTTGTTCTATAGGTAAAATTTCAGCTTCCCTCCTTTTTCTTAAAGGTAAAACAGGGAGTAGTGGTTCTTGGTGGAGCCAGAAAATGGTTCTCAAATCTCTTTTTCTCCAACCAAAAAGTATATTTTAGAGGAGAGTAATTTCTCTTCCCTGATGGGTATTTGTGCACCTTTCAAGCATGATAAACTATGTGCTCTTTGTTCCAGCTGCTGGCAAAATGGAGATGTGCCCTTAAGAAGGAAATCTGTTCTGTTCTATTTCTCAGCTCTCCAGTAATGGTACTTGGATAACACTGATTTCCAGTTCATGTTCAGATTCTGCTTTTGCACTGTCATAGTAAATATTAAACCTTTTGGGTTTTGATGCAAGGAGGAAAATATTTTCTACTAGAAGTCTCAAGTGCCCTTGAACCAATTTTAGCAGTGGCAACAAGAAAGCAAAAGCAGCAGAAGGCTGAGGAAGTGAAAGCTGACCTCAAGCCGTCCTCTTCTTTGGAGGCATGTTGTTGTCACAGCACGGCAGATGTGTTTCCCAGTGGTCCTTTTGCCTGGGAGTCCATTTATCTCAGCTGAAAGGATGCAGTCACTGAGTAAGATCGAAATTTAACTCTTTGCAAAGCAGTAAGCAGTGTAACAACAGAAGAGGTTTTGGTCTGTCCTACACAAAACCAAGGCAGGAGTGGTTGTTTTCAGATTGTTTCTTACCGATTCCTTAATTCCTGCCTTTTGACATTCTGCAACTGAACCTGTGGCCTGACAGTTATGTGAGATCCGCTTCCAAAAACTTTACTTACGGTGGATACCATCACTAGCTTCTTCTCCCTTTCCTTTGCAAGCTTCCATTGTGTAATCCTTTTGTGGTGTACTTCAAGATTACTGCAGACTTCAGTTAGCAGCTGTCGACAGTCTTTCATCTGGGGAGACTATGTGCAGCTAGTTGACTGTCATTCCAGAAATTTAAGGAAGATGCACATTCCCAATATGCTCTTTGCAAGCTGCTTTAGTGACAGCTGTATGTGAATGACTCAGTAGTGGATGGTTTTTGAAGTGTGGCTTTCTGCCGATAGGCAGTTAGATTTTCAGGCAGGTACTTGAGTTTTCAACCCTGGAACAGTGCTTCATGGCAGCATTAGATCACTTTGGACAGACCTCTTGTTCAGTGCTGTTGCTTTATCACATTGTTAGAAATTTCAGAGGTATACAGGGGTTCCTCTTCATTGTTTCCCTGGTCTACCTGCCAACTGACTCACCAGGATGTGTTGTTACTCAAGACAAAGAACAGGTAAAATATGAAACATGGCAAAGCAAGTCTTGCAGTTCTGCCTCAAGGCTGTCTGCAGCCTGTTCTGAGGAAACCAGAGTGGGTGGGTTCTCTGCTGCCTCTTCAGCCCCTGCTATATCAGCTGAGTCTTTTTGCAGTATGAGAGGAGAGCTGGTTATGGAAACTGACTTTGAATGTGAAACTTCATTTATAAGGAACTAAATAAAAGCAAAAGCATTTTACACAACAGATATTTTTCTGTCCTAGAAAGGCTGCAGCTTACCTGAGCTAGATTTAAAAGCAGTGTGTGACCAGAAGTGATGGGATCCAAATCCTCTTTAAAGTGACCCATGGAGCCACTTGACTGTGAAAGTATATTACAACTATTTTGTCCACCTTCAGACTGTTTGCCAAGCCTGCCTGCCTCCTCAGCTAATTTTCACCCATTTTTGCCTTACAGAAATACCCTAAAATGTACTCTAGACCTGGTGTCTGTACTTGGAGGATATTAATTCCACTTGTGTATCTGAGATCTGCTTTCACTGAGGCACTGCTGTGTAGCTAGAGCGGGAATCTGAGGCATCTAGTTCCTGTGCAGTCTTTCTTACCCTCCCACAGGCTCTGTTCAATTTTGGGGAAGAAGTTACTTTCCCAGTTCATGCTCCCCCTTTTTTTTTTCAATCTATGAAGTTTCTACAGGATCTTACTGGGCTTTTATGATGATTACTGTAAATGTACTCACTGCTTAGAGACTTTTTTACAGAAGTTACCAAAGAGATAAATACTGTAGCTTTTGTTTGTCCTAGTTTATGCTTCCTTTGAATGGTGAAATGAAAATGAAATAACCAAACCTGGATTCTATCAGAGAATCCAGATTTCTAAGGCAAAATTTGATTATCTTGCATTTCAAGCACACTTAATGATCTCTTTTGTCGTGGATGACATTGCATAAGGGTGGATTGAATTTCTCCTTTTTAGGTTCTTGTTTCCTTGTCTGCCCTGTTGGTGTGAAGCTTGCATGCTCAGCATGGTGGGGCAGAGTCCCCAGTGGTGAAGTTTCATTGCACTCTGCAGTTACACCAGAGGGGAGACCAACCCATGAGCTTTTTGTCTCCAGTCACTTAATTCAGTGACTATGTAAGAGAATGCAATAGCAGAGGAGAGAAACCTCTTAGTCATTTCTCCTTTGTTTGCCCAGCTACGAAATGAAGAGTTTGAGCTGGGAATACAGACAACTAGAGAAGATGTACATGTGATGATGATGTGTGGACCTGTGTTTCTGCTCTCATGCAGTGGGCAGCCCCACTGAATGTGGGCATTTGCCTTGTTATATGAGCTTGTCATACTCCTGATGTATGGGACATTTGAGCTGAGGTCCTGGACAAGTCTCCAGTGGCACTATCTCATGAGCATGGCAGCATCTAAATTCTGACCAGGAGCAGTGCAGAATGTGAATGTTGCTTTGTGAACCTTAAATTCTCAGTGCTTCCTCAGCAGAGCTTCTGTTGAGAGACAGCTGTGATAAATCAATAGCTACTAGCAGTCTTTTAGGGTTTTTTTTAAAATGTATTTAAGTTTTTTATTGTGAATATTGTAGTATTTTTTTATTTTAAAACTTGAGATGGTTTGATATTACTTGCAAAGTCAAATGAACAAAGCATTGCTAAACTCCAAAAATCTAAGTCTATTTAGGTGGTGGCATACCTGTATATATTGTATTTTTTTGTGTTTCTGTGCTCTTTGTTTACCCAAATGTTCTGACTGTGTGAAAGACAAAGACTGAAGTGTGGGAGTGGTGCCAGCAATTGACAAGGACATTTGAGTCAGTGTTGGAAAGGGCTGATGCCCTTTGGATGACCAGATATTGTCCATTTGCTAATAAAAGAAAAGAATTGCAGTTGCTTCTTTTTCTTTTTTTTCCCTGCCCCAAACTGCTACTCATTTCAGCTGCCACTCTGATGGGGTGGGACTGATCTGATTGTCTAAAATAAGGGCTATAGTCCATGGCAGTACTTTGTTAAGTATTTTATTAACAATGCTTTAGGTGGACTCAGAAATCCACACACGTGTGCGTGTCGTCTTTCCTCTCTCAGGCAAGTTATCAGAGTTTCTCAACTGATGAACTACTTGGTTATGTCATTCTCTGATACTTCCATGCCTGCTGCTCTGTTTGTTCTTGATAAACCTGCTCATGGACCATTGTGTGGAGAAGTGCTTTCTGCCAGGCTTCAGTGGTGGTTCATTCATGGCACAGAGTTCACAGCGATGGCACTGCTCAGCGTTTGCTAACCAGACTAGAGCAGGAAACAGTGCTGCCCGCTGCTGTGTTAGTAATTTCTGGCTCTGATGTTTTTTCTTTGCAGCAACAGTGAGAGTTGGGAATTTTCAAACCACAGCCACCTCCATCTGCAGAAAACCATTGGAGCTTGTGAGCATTTTGTTTACGGCATGGGATTGCAGAAGGCCTGCAAGCAAGGCATGGTCTGCCGTGAGAGGGAGGGAATGAGGAGTCGTACTGACCTGGACTCTTTGGAGCCTTGCTGCGTGTACAGCCAGATATCTTGTCACCCACAGCTGTGATGAGATCAGGCTGGTTAACTAAGAGCTTGTTAAAACCTGAGACACGCTGCAAAGATACTTGTGTGCTGTGTTTTAAGCAGCTTTGGGAATGTTGCCTTCTCATCCTGGTGAGTTCTCACTGCCAATTGTAAGAACCTGGGTGAGCTGAGCAATGGTAGTTTTTGTCTGTGCCCCCCACAATATTTACACCTGAGTTCCTGGTTGTGCATGTTCCCATGGGGGGATGTTGTTTTTCTCCTGAGATAAGTTCAGATGATGAATTCTGAAACTACATTTTGTCACTTGGTACAAAGCCAGCCCTTGGCGGCAGCAGGCTCTGAGTCTGTGATTACGTGTCCTATGTGTTCCAAAGTTTTTGCTCACTCTTGGCTATCCTATGTAACCCAAGCAGCAGGCTCCCAGAGGGAATCCCAGGGCACAAGCTGCTTTCTCTTGGACACCTTGTTTTGCCCAGGGCAGAAAGTGCAGGCAGAAGCTTGAAATGCCCTTGCTGATGCATGAGCCATGCAAGATCCGGCCTGCTCCCCTCAGCTGGCTACTGAGC
>VWZO01014398.1:221433-272185 GCA_013396975.1 Bucco capensis
ATGTTCACCTGATGAAATCCTGCCAAAAGCAGGAGCAGTGTTTCAACTCAACAGCGGCTTTGAAAGGCAGGCGTTGGTCCTACCCAGCAAGCACATTGCAGAAGTGCTTATCTAACAGGACAGGCGAGTCAGATGTGTATCTCTCCTTCTAGAGATGGTGCTGCCCCAAGCTGGCAGTCCCCTCTCCTGCTTCAGAGCCTGGAAAAGCCAAATGCCCCAGCCCAACCCCAGCAGGAGCAGACATCATATCTGGGGGTCTCTCTGCAGGAAGGAGACTAGGCAGCAGCTCACATGTTTAAAGCCAAAGCACTTCCCACGCTGTGCTCAGCTTTCCATCAGTAACACCTCCATACTCCAGCTATCAGGCAACACCAGACCAAAAACTAGGGATTTACCACGCTTGTCCTGATGCAAGCTGGAGCAATGAACAGCTTATTTTCTCCTCAAGTGAAAGAAAAGCAGTGCTATTTCTCATGATGGACTGTGGAGACCCAGGAACTGGGTGGGTGGGTTTGAGCGGGTAGAGACAAGATCTGATCCAGCTCTGCCATGCTCTGCCCATGCTGCCACACCACTTGTGTCTCCTGTACAGACTCTTGCAGTAGGGCTACTAAAACATCTCAGCCAGCCTCCAGTACCACTGCTAGCCTGGCACAGTGGCACCTCCAAAACCCCTCTGCACTCAAAGCACTGCAGAAAACCTTTTCCTTGAGAGAAAGAAGATATGGCAAGTCCTCCAGCAACTGTCCCACTTGGGGTACATGGACTGTCACAGCCCTGGCAGCCAGGCACAAGGATGATGTTAAGGCTTCAGCTGCTTTGTGTTCACCTAAGACCATCCATGGGAGCTTAGCAGAATTAAGGCTTTTGCTGAGGCGGCTGCTGGAGCGCGGCTGCTGGAGCACAGCTGCGGGTCCAACGATTGATGGCAAGACCTGGGGAGCTGGTCTTGCCAATTACATACCCAAGTTTTCCATCCCTCCATGCACAATGACATGCAGGCTAAGAGCAGGCAGAGCTGCCCCCACACAGCTGGGATGCTCACAGCTGCTCCCCAGGCACCAAAGTGAGGACCCAGCTGGGATGGAGGGGAGCAGGGTGCAGATACAACTGAGCTCTGGACCAGGCCAACACTTTTGAACCCACACCAGAGTAGACATACAGATCTCCAGATAAGGACGACACTCTCAAGATGCCAGCAGTCAGCTTCAGGGCAGTTGGAGAGCTGTCAAGAGAGCTGACGTGGAGCTGGTTCAGCCTTTAGCTCCCAGGATGTTGGCAAAGAGGATGAGATCAAGATTTCAGCCCCAGCTCTCAATTACTGTGGTGAGGATAAAAGCAGCCATAGATCCATGCAGAAGGCTGCCCAGCCCTTCAGAAATGGGATTTGTACAGAAGAACTTTCCTGGAAAGTGACCCCTGGGGTTTGAGATTCTTTCCCATCTCACAAAACTCCTCTTGCAACACTGATCCTGAGTACCCCACATTCCCACAGGACCATAGCTCAGCCACATTAATGAACAACAGCAGCTGGAAAGCTATCTAGAGTAGCAGGATTGCTCCCAGCACCGCTTTCCCAGATGCACAGCCTGTCAGCACTGGAGGCAACAGCCCCACTACAGCTCTGCTCACAGGCTTGCCACCACACTCCACACAAGCCCCCATGTCATACTAGGAAGAGCTGAGCATGCAATAAGTTTGTCTGTGCCCCACTTGCTCCAGTATCTTTTATTTTTGACTTCTTCCTAGAGGTTACAGGGAAGTTGCTGTGAACTGGGCATTTGATAGACACTGTGGCCTGAAGATGTACGTCAGTGTCTGATAAGACACCAGAGCTGATGCTGCAGCTCTGAGACCCTGTCTCTGTGTTGGGTTGGCCAGCCCCAGGGAGGCTCAGCATACAGCTGGCTCTGGCAGCAGAGCTCCTTTGGGCAGACAAACTGAATGCTGGTGTAAGAAAAAAGCCTCTCCTCCTGCAGCCAACATCTCCCTGGGCTTGAGCAAGGAGCCCTCCAGAGGGTCATCTGGCTGCAGCAAGGCTGGCTGCTCTTGCCTCATCATACCCCAAACACAGGACCATTTGCCCTTCAAGCTGGGCATCTCCCTTGATGCTACCCCAGCTGCTGAGCTCTGCCAGGCACAGCTGTGCCCTGGTTCCAGGAAGGTGGGTGAAGTGCAGCCAGACCCCTCCCCACCACTGTCTTTGTTGTGTTTACCATCACCCAGCAACCCTACCAAGGAGAGCTGCACCAGCTCCACTTTCAAGGCCTGCCTGGCTGCTGAACCCCAGCAACAGCAGGACAGGGGAGAAGGTGAGAGGCTAGCAAGCAGGTGATACCAGGCTTTCCCTGGCACTATCCCGAGGACTTCCCGATGTGGGGGAGACACCAGAGTCCTCATTCCTAAAGGAGCAGGCAGCTGCCTGCATGATCTTGGCACTGGGACCCAGTTTGTGTTAAAGCAACTGCTTCTCTCCCTGCTCCCCAGCCTGAGAAGGGACATAAATACATTCAAAGACACCGTGTACAGCATGTCCCATGGACACCTGGGTGTCCCTTGTCATCCAGGTTCAGTTGCTTCCTCAGAAAAGCCAGCCCAGGCAGGACTGTCTGGCCCCAATGGAGCCAGTCTGTCCAGTGCCACGATTTCATCTCTCTGTGGCCTCCAAGAGGATCCTGCCCATGCAGCTACCCATTCCTGAAGCTGGGCTTTTGGAAGGCACAGCAGAGGAGCAGTGGGCTGACAAACCTCAAGAGTCTTTCACTAGGAAAGGTTGAGTACAGCACAGGTTGGACCCCGCAAGCTGTTTGCATGTTCAGAAGCAAAAACAAGCCACTTCCAATCAGCATCAAGTTCCCAAGCCCGTGCTTTGCCTCCTGGGAATACGTTGCCAGACTCCGGCAGAGCCTGCTGATTGCTGGCACACAAGCCAGCCCCAGCTGCTGGTCTATGGCCAGCTCACACCCCACCTGCGAGACCCTCAGCAGCAAGTACAGGGAAGGTCAAGAGGTGCAATGAAAGAAGCTGTCAGTGAGAAAGGTCACTGAGCAGTGACTTACGCCCATAATCAGTTTATAGGCTTTGTTAACAGCTTCAGGCTAACCAGCTGGGAATTGGCTACAACCACGTCAGCTCAGCTTTAGCATAGCAGCACCTTCCCACGCCAGGGGTGCAATGCAAACAGGGTTTATTGATGCTCCTCAGTCACCCAGACACAAGCAGCACGGCAGGGGCCATTGCAGCACCAGCCCATTTAACCAAAGCCATCAATTAATATACTTCCTGGGCAGCCCAAGGGAAAAATGACCACAGCTGGGTTCCTCACCTTACCTCCCCCAGAAGGGGTCTCAGGAAGGAAGGCAAGTGCTTCCAGGATGTGAATCAGCAGGAATTTCTGGCCCTACCTGCTGCTCAAATAGTGCCATGCAGCAAGTTACCTGCTGTCTGACTGGTGTAATGCAAGTGCCAACCCTGAAGGCACACCAACACATGCTCTGTGCAAACACTCCTGATGCTTTTCGCAGGCTTTATCCCATCAGGTAAAAACAACCAAGCCATGCCTGCTGCAAACAGTCCTGGCCCAACACCAGCTGCTGCCACACAAGCTCAGCACAAGTCAGAGCTGTGCTGGGTGAAGCCTTCAGCACACAAGAAGAGATCTACTTGCTGCCTAAGTGATTTTTCTCAGGTCTTCTCAGCTCAAAGGACTTGCACCAGTTTCTAGCTTGACCTCTCTTCTCTCCTCCCTCACTGCACCTGCCTGTACACCAAAGCAGGCAAATGCTTCCTTGCTTATCTCTGCCTGACCTGGGCAAAGCCCTACCTATAGCTGCCACCTGATGGAAGATCTGGCAAATCCCATCAGCAGAGGCCAGTCAGCTTAGCCCAGCTGCATGCCAGCCATGAGAAACTGATCTAAACACTGGAGCCAGCTGCAAGCCCCAGGCTGGTCCTGGTAGGTACTGCCCACTGTACCTACTTGGGGACAGCAGGATTTGTGAAACCCCAGTTCTTGTAGTCATACAGAGATGGGCTCAAGTGGGGTTAAAAACTGGATAGATGGCAGAGTCAAAGAGTTGTGATCAACNAAATACTGAGGGATCTGGGCCTGTTTAGCCTGGAAAAGAGAAGGCTGGACTTGATAATCCTCAAGGTCTCTTTCAGCTGTAACTGTTCTATGATTCTATCTTTAAAATTAACCATGCTGCCAAGAAGTGGAGTTACCAGCTGGCGTATAGAAGACAAATGAAAACCACATGCAGCAAGGGTGAGCCAGACAGACATTATTAGGTTAAGCTATGCCAAAGAGGCCAGAATTCTCAGTTAAACATGTCTGATGGTCTCACTTGGAAAAGTCCGACAGTGCTTCTTTGGCATTAGTACATGCCACAGCAACATGAGGGACTCACCTAGGGCACAAGGAAGGGAAGGGGAAGATTTGTGCATTGTACCTCTGGTCTGGTGGACCATGTGGTCCCACAAAGCACAGCTGAGTCATGCCAAGTACCACTGCTCCACCTCTACCAGTTATCTGAGTTGTTCTGAGTCAAGCACCTGCCCTGTGTATTTACTGGGCTGTAAAGGGTAAGGCAGTGGCTTTGACGGCAACAGGGAAAGCTCAAAAGCCAGTCCACCCTGTACGACAGCATGCATACTCCTTCAAGGTCTTCCCATGATCTCAAATTGCTTTCATTCAAAAAGAAGTTCAAAGTCCACAACCTGCAAAGTAGTTCAAGGCTCATTGTTATTTCAAGGCTGGTGGAGAATAGGGAGCAGCACAGGGAGTCAAGAGCTTGCTCTCCGAGACACCGACAGTGCACACAGCAGCTCTGAAACAGCTTCTCCACTAGCTACACTTATTGCTGCTACCCTTCAAACTCAAGGAGGAAAGAAATGCAGTTAAGACCAGCTGTGTTTACAAAAAACAATCTGCATTATCAACAGAAAGAGGATCCTGGCAACAGGTGGAAAACCAGAGGAATTATTACCAAGTGTGCTCAGGTACTTCCAGAAGCAGCCCCAATACCAAAATGCCAATCTGTTCTCTGAAAAAGGAGCTACATTACCTTCACAGTTATTTTACAGACAAAAATACTTGGAAACCTTATCACCCTAGCTTGGTGTGAGAACACTCCCTAGGCTCCTCCTGATTTCTAACTACCTGAGCTCAGCACTAACAATAGTGATATGATGCAAAAAGTCAAGTTAGTGTCTTAATTCAAAAGATTCCACACCTTTGGTACTGAGCTTCGCAAAGCAGCTGAGCCCATTGTGGCTCCTTCAAGAACAAGGACACAGTCCCGTGTTTTGGACACAGCTTTCCTCAACACACATTTCCTTCAAGATGAGGCACACAGCATAGTTCTAGGTTGAAAAGCTTTGTTAATGCAGCCAAGAATGACGAATGTCCTTGTGTCCAAGCACAACAGTCAATCTCAATTCTCTGCATACAGTCCTGGTACCACCCTCCCCCTTTCCTGTTTAGCCCCAGCTAACAAGGATTGCATTAAAGAGCCATTTCCACATCACACCACACCACACACAGTCCTTCCACTCAGGCCCCATTAGGAGGGAGGGCACTTCCTCTGTGTCATCCCTCTCCTCATGTTTCCAGAGGCATTAGTGTTCTGAGCAGACAGCTCTTCCTCCCAGCCCACTTTTCCTTTTTGTCTGGAGCCTGCTGTACTCATAAGCTTGTATTACAACATCGAGCTGATACGAAATCATGATGATTTCACCACAATTAAGGCGCAGATGGGGCTGATGGACCAGCCTGGACCACAGAAATTCCAGCTGGAAGGGGCTGCAGGGAGGTAACCCAGCTAATCCTCCTGCTCAAAGCAGCAGGAATGACTTGGGTGCCTTCGCCTCTGCTGCTGTCCATTTTAGGAAAAGCAGACAAAGCACATACATGTTCCTGCAAGTTCTAAGCAACGCACCTGAAAATGCCAACCAAGAGAACAGACAGAACAGTGCAAAAGCAGAGCAAGTCAGCTTGATAAACAACCCCCATACAGAGGGAATCCAGCAGAAATCAGCAAAAACAAAAATTAGGATGGCACGCACTGTATAGACTTGACACATCTACCAGAAACATACCCAGTTTACAGAAACTGACAAGTGTTTTCAACACCAGGACTTGACTTCAGCACTTACTCATCAATACCCACCACCACACAACAGCAGGCAAGGCAGCGAGAGCAATGTTACTGACAGCTGAGAGCCAGAGCAGTCTGTCCTTCAGAGCCCTTTAGGCTAGAAGAGAAAAAGGCTCTCAGTTGCTTCTAGCAAGGAACAGCTTAAATAGGTTAAAAATACTAAACTAGTATGCTGCATGAGCACTCCATACTCCAAATTAATTCTTTAAAAAGGTGGCATTAGGATGCCTCTCTGAATTGTTAGGAGGTTAAGAAGTTTCTCTGAAATCCAGCACAGAGTTTAGTAAGATGACTAAGAATATGTTGTCACAGCCCAACATCATTACCTGAATTCTAGCACTTTCCAGGGAGTATGAGGTTGTAGTTCTTGCACTTAATGGCCTCTTGTCATAATGGTAATTACTTACAAAGAGCTTGCAAGAGTTTTTGACTTTGGATGAGGACAATAGATAAAACTCTCAACACAAAACCTTTGCAGATCTGCAACCAGATCCACAGTTTTTAATGCTTTCAGTTTTAAGTCTGTTACAAACCAAATAGATTATACAGCAAATGAGTGTCAGTATCACAGTATCTCTGTAAGGAAGGCTGCCACTGTGTTCACTGGTCAGCATGTCTGGTACAGGCTGGTTTTCTACAAAGCAGCATGACATAGCTGACAGTTTTAAGTTCACACTTCTGTGCAGAAGTAAACTCTGTGAACACACCACGCTGGAAGCACTGACTCTACACTCCTGTGCAGGACGAGGCCTGCAGTTGCAAGAACTACAAACCAGTAGCATAAAAACTGTTCTTGCTTACAGTACTTAACAAGGGCAGTTTTGTTTCCAATATTTGACAACCCTTCTCGACATCATGAGTACATTTAATGGAAAGAGGAAATAATTTCTGTTGAAACCAAATTATTTCCTCCAACTTCCAAATATCTCACGTCAAAGCAAGAAAAGTGGTGCCAAAACAATTCCAAGCAGCTACTCTGCAAACAGCTGCCAAGAAGATGCTTCATTGATGCTTCTTCCCTTCTGCCAATGCATGTTGTCAGATGCATTGCCTAGACAGTAGAAAGCATATGTAAGGACATAATGTAATATTCTAGATAGCAATTCTTAGAAACATACTAGTTTTCATATGAGACTTTGTAAAGCATCCTTATTCAGAGTCTAGAAAAACACTGTAGCCAGAAGAATGAGCTACCTTTCTTCTTCCACTTTCCAGGTAACAGACACACTCTGACTCAAAATTTCTGATATGCATCAGTATCTCTGAAGCCCAGCAGCCTTTTTGCTCCAAGATTATCTATACAAATGTTTATTAGCACACAATTTTCTCCAGCTAAAGTTTAACTTCTTCTCAGGGCAGATGTTTCTTGTAAAGAGAGTATGCATAGTGACCACACAACCTTGATCCAGATTAGCACTCCATGATGACAGAGTGCACAGTGTAAGTATTATCATCTTGAAGAAATGGTTTTCAAAATGGAAGATCTCTTAAAACAGTAAAAATATGAACTGTGACAAAGAACTCTGAAACACATGAAAACTGTCAAAAAGCTAAGATACAGACAACATTTACACAATAGGCATCTGGCAGCATTTTCAGACATTTTTTAAATTTATTCTGACATGCTATAAAGGAATAAATTACACTGTTAAAGAATTACCAGCAATAAAAGTATTTCTTTCTTTCAGTTGGGCTAGAATAGGAGTGAGAAGGAAGACAGCCTGGTGCAGTAACCAATGTGAACTCTGCATGGTGCGAGGCTGTCCCCAAGAACAAGAGTAAATCTGGTCATATTCATTTCACAAGAACTTGAAAGAAAATGCCTTGGTTTAAAACCATCCAAATACTCCATTCCATTTTTTCCTCAAAACTAGCAATCCCAAGTCAGTCTAGTTGATGCTTGACATGGCAAGGCTCAGAGGCTGCCAGGACCAGGTCTGCAAAAGATGCCATTTTGTTTTTAAAAAATCCAATCTTAGTATAGAGGGCTGGTCTCAAACAACAAGTTATAAAAATGCAAGACTGCCCCTTCCCCTCAAGGAAAAAATACAAAATTTATTTAAAAACAAAATGAGGAAGAGTTACAACAATAAATCTAAAATGATTTAGAAAGAAATATGACTTCTTTTGCTTAACAAATGGCCTTGAAACTTGGTTTAAAAACAGGGTAATGCAGATTTCTTAAACTGAATTAACAAGGCAAATTAAAAAAAAAAGTAATTTCCTTACAGAAACAGTTTTTAGTTTTTAATGAACTTGTAAACAAAAAAGCTCCCGCTTCAAAATAAAAACAAAATCCCAGATCATATAGATGTTTACAGTGATTACATTTATCTAAGCAACTTACATACAGGTTCAGTTGTAAGATGTTAACTAAATTTCGTGACAAATATGCTGTTTTTCCTTTTATACCAAGAACATTATAGAGTTAATGCAGAGTCCTAAAGATTATCTAGTAGTCGCTAAGTTTCTCTTAAGTCTTCACTTTAGATGCTGTTATTTCTAGCACAGGTAAGCAGGCAGAGTCTTTCATATGCTTAAAAACTGGAATCTTTGGTTACTACCACGTCAGCTGGCTTGGTATGTTGCACATAGAAGCCAACAACTTTAAGAATGTTTTAAGTGTACAACTTTCAAAACCCAGGGAGAAATAATCAGAAAAGGGTGCACAATTGTGAGCATTTACAATTATCACAACTGTTGCTGAAGACTGTTCATGCCATTCTTCCAAAACAATGAGATCTCATAAGCAGTGTAGTTCAAAGTAAAAAGGTAACAAAAATTGGCATATGCACAATTTTCTCCACTTTTGTGTCAACCATTAGTTAACTTTTCCACTTGAAAAAATGCAATAGAAAACTGGACACCATGTTTCACTATCTCAGTAATATTCACAATTACAGCTGCTACAACTCAAAGTGCAGCATCACTGACACTGCCCAGAGCCAGTTTATACTGATATTAAGTTCTTTACACCAAGTAAATGGTTGCCCACAGCCACTGGCAAGTGTACGTATGAACTAAAATTTCTAGGATTTGGGGAGTGACAAGTCCTGCTCCGATCTGCTCTGCTTTGTCCCATCCTCGCCATGCTCAGAAACCTGCAAGATAAACACAAGGGCAACTTACTGATACGGGAGGAAAATCAGAACAGCCTCCACAGTAGGAGAATTAAACATCAGTTATGGTCATTGAAAAGGGAAAATGTTGCTCCATCTAGATTTGCAGAGTTTCTAGTGTCCATTTCCAAAGCTAACCAGAATTTGCCACCACCTTTTAGCTCAAACACACAGGCTTATGTACCAGCTGGATGCCACATTCCTCAAAGAGGAATTCAGATCAACAGTTTGAAAACAAGATGTGTTATTGCCACTAGGAAGCAGGATGTAATTTCATAGGATTGTTTTCTACATGTCTGCAATGTTCCATGTTTATATCCTTGAATGTCAAACTGTCATCTGATTGCAGCGGTGCTTTTCAGAGACACAGTACAGCTGTGTCACACAGAAGGAAAAGGAACAGGAATAACTTACCTTACAGTAACTGGTGTTCGCTACATGCTCACGAGAAACACTGTTGCTTTTTTTTATCAGTTCTCCAGCAAGAACTTTGGTCTTGCAACTATAGGTAAATGAGGACCTTTGACAGTGACAAGGAACCAAGCATATCTTCTGTCCTTGGAAGGACAAGTGAAACAACTCAAGTGATATGGGAGGCAGGCATCAAGAACAAGTCTTTTAAAGTTCAGTACTCCAAATGACAAGTTCAAGACGCTATGGAAAAGGGAGAGTAAAGGAATACATACATAGATGTCAAAGAACCAGTTACTGCAAGCTAAGCCAGTCTTGTCTTCATGTGACTGCTTATACACTCAATTCTGGTGACTCAGGCAGTAGCACTGTGCTTGCTTTGAAGAGGTAACAGGAGTCTCAACCAAGGACTACCTTGCCAAGCAAGTTTCCGTTCTGGATGCCCTCCAAACAGCACGGTATTCTGTTGATGTATGAATTCATCTGAGCAACAGCTCAGAGTTTTCGCAACAAAAATCTCTTTGCAGTGAAATACAGACAAAGCTGACCTCAGCTATAGCTTGTGCTGTCATCCAGAGAGCAGCAAGTGTAAACAAGTCTTAAACATAGCCTGACATTCAATCAAAAACGTATCTGGATAGTACCCAGAAGACAGCTCTAACTCTTCCACAATAGGCTATAGGTAATTTAGAAGACTGGATAGCTTTGAACCCAGTCTTAATGCACTGAAGGACAATTCTCTTTATCCAACACTAGCTTTTTAAAAAAAATTTAAAAAAATATCCTGCACCAGAATTAAGACAGTCATTCCCACCTCAGTGTGAATTCTCACAGAAGCCCCAATGATTCCTTAGTTGCACTGGCACAAAGTTGCCTCTAAAACTTACTTGATGCATAGAACCAAAAGTTACACTCTTTTTCCATTTAGTGTGTTCAGCAGTGAACACTGATTCATCATTTGAACCACTTTCTCCATCAAAGCAGCCAAAACTATGTCAGAGGAGGAGCATGCTCTCAGTTGGAAAGAAACTGATCAACTTACTGCTTTAGAAACCTGAACACCTCAAATAAAAATGGGATCCTGAACCTGAAGATCACAGAATGGCCAGGTTGGAAGGGACCCTAAAGNCAGCTTTTCATCTATTATGACCCCCAAGTCCTTCTCTGCACTGCCGCTTACGTTGAGCTCTTCACCCAGTCTGTACTTATATCTAGGGTTACTCCTACCCAAATGCAGGACCTTGCATTTTGACTTATTAAAGATAAAGGATATACTAACAAATGATACGCTGTTATTTGTGAGAATACCTCAAATCCAAGGTATTATGGGCAAGAGAATGCCCAACTCTACAGAGATCAATAGGGAACTGGATTCAACCACAACATCCCTATCAAGTCTTAAGACTACACAGGGGTGTTCTCATACACAGCCCGACCACAGCAGTCAGGTGAGATGTATGCTACATGAATGTCTCAACAAGACTTGCCAGTATGAAAAACAAGCTGAAGAGTTTATGCCCACATCTCTCTAACACATCTTCAATATATACAGAGTGAGCTCAAAACTACACACTCATCCCTCCATGTTCCTGTGGGGTTTTACCTAAAACTTTGGTAATCTCTATGCTACGTGAGAGATAAAGCAATTTTTAGTATTACCACCACAGCTGCAGATCTGATCACTGGGGGAAGAGTAACTGTGTCATCATACTCTAAAGAAGCTCCTCTGTCGAGAAGTGTTCAAACTTTCTCTATTAAGTAGCTGCAGAGACAAGCAGCACTTAGTTATCAACTGGCTAAATCTCAAGTAGTGAACTAATAAGTCTGTTCTGAGAAATACTGCCACAACCATAGACATCCAGTGAATGCTAATAGGACTACTGACAGGCTTACAGAACTCTCCACTGAAGTGAAATAAAAACACGTCTCGCAAGTGGAGCCGATAGACTTTATCCTGAAGACTGACTGCTTGAGTCAGTTTTATGACTGCAGGAAGCTGACTGTAAGCATTGTTACAAATCACACCTGAACAACTGCTGCACTGTCAACAGATCAAGAGCTAAACTTCCCATCGTCAGCACAGCAGCTCTATCTGTTGAAACAGTTCACCTCTCCAAAGTTCAAAACTGATGATCTTGCTGTTAGAAAAGACACTGCATGGAGCTAAAAAAACAAAACAAACCACAACACACAAGACAAAGGCTACCCTGGAACCAAACAAAATATATATCCTGAATAACCTGTAGGACTCTGTGAGATGGTTTAATATGGATCTGAGCTAAGGCCAACAGGAGTATCTACAAAGGAGCACACTGTCCAAACAATCTAGGTCTCTGGACACTGTTGGAAAAAACTAAGATTTCATCATCCTCCCCGGATGCACATGTGCAACAGTACTTGCACATCATATCATATACCTTAAGATTTTAACCAATAAATTTCCAGTACTACTGTTAAACTGGACATAGTTACCAGAAGGATATAATTTGATGAAGTCTTTTATGCCACTTCAGCATAGGCTTTGCTACAGCAACTACATGAGAATTTAACTTAACTCTGGAAAAAATAATCAGGTATTTCATTAACCTTCAATGTGATGGCAACATATAAGCCATACAGCCTCCTGTTTGAGCTTAGCTGGTTTCAGATAATCTTCATTAACAAGCAATATTCGCCACAAAAGCCATGTAAGATTTTAGAACTCTGGAATCTTTACTTCGATGAAGAGACTAAAGTAACTATTTTAGGAAGCTAAGAAAGTCTTCTGATGTTTGATAACTACTACTTTAATGCTTTGCTGACGTTACAGCTGGATCAATCCAAAGGTCACAAGCCTTTTCTTCACGATGGGGAGGGGAGAAGAGGGAGTCATTTCCCCAAAAGGCTGTTCCTCTGTGAAAGAGCCAATAAAATTCTGCTGGAAAACCATCAACTTCTCCATAGCGGTAACAGTGGGGCTTTGTACCAGAAGACAGTGCATGAGAAATGCCCACTCCAAGAACGAGAAATGGCCTGTAAGGTTCAACTGCAAGACAGCTTTCCTACTGCTCATGCTTGTCAGCAGCAGCTTTGCACTCTGTCGCTAAATCATCACAAGAAGATTGGAGGCAGATTATTTTAATGACCTTTTCTTCACTTATGGTATAGCATTTGGTCAGAGACCACCAAAACCAGGAGAGTAGTACATTAAACCTTAGAATTCTCCACCAGGAAAGCAGTATTTCAAGTGCCTACAACTCTGTTTTCAGGGCAGCAACCATTTGCAGATCATCACCTCCTTCAAGGCCTTAACTTTACACAGGAGCCATTGTGCAGAATCTGCATCTTTGCTCAGATTACTTCCTTCCGCTCTAGTAGTCAACCTCTCCACACCCCAACATCAGTGGGTTCTGAACTTCAGTCAGAGCATCTGTATTTCAGGAAGCAATCTAAGCCTGATGCTTAATTACTAACAATGCAATGTACCAGTGTTTTGGCTGAAGGAACTGGTTTACAGCCTTCAGTGTTGCAATACCCATTGGTTCCAACAAGACAAGGTGGATTATGCCACAAAGAATCTGACATTTAATGGTTTTCAAATGGAATTCTTTTTCTTTGAGAAACAATTTCAGATTGAGTCTTAGTAAGACCAGCAGGTATTTTACTACATTTTTCTGAACAAAGGGGTTTATTTTTGGATAGCTATTCTGACCAAAGCTACCTGGTAATGTTTGAATACTACCACAACAGATGAAAGCCAATGTTTTGGTATGTTTATTGTAAACATTCCTGCATTTCTTTGACTTCCCAGTCTCCCATATTAGCTTAATGTGTAATTTTATAGATATAAAAATGATAGTCAAGACAACAATGTACTGTAGAGTGCAAGTACAAGGAATACCTCAGTACATAACCTAGATTCTCTATTCTCATTCAAACAGCCTCATTAGCTTCAGTTTGAATCCATGGCTCATCTTACAGAATCTGTTTCACTGTAAGACTGAATAATTAGTCACTAGTTGCAGCAGTTTCATTCTAGTGACTTACTAGACTAACACTGGCAGATTTCCCTTAAATAAAAAAACCTTAAGATTCTAGATCACATAACAAAACCCCTATGTGCCTGTTCAGAACTCAGTTTTCACGCAATTACATCTCAAACGTTTCACAACATTCCCCTTTGAAACCACAACCTATCAACATCGTCAAGAAATGTGAAGTCCCACCCCAGAGCATCCAGACGCTTTAGAAAATTGTGACTTGGCAGACCACAGTAGTTCAGGGTTATTCCTTGATTTAGGCAAGACATTTTAATCTCACTGGTCCTTTCTTTTAATTCTGGACCAAATGTCTTAAAGTAAACCCACTGAAGGAAGCCAGATCACTCACAATTTTCTATTTCCAATGTTTGAGGCATACAGAAGCAAACAGCACTATACCAGCTGGAACTGAGTAGAACCCAAAGTCTCTAGATCCTTGCCTAGATAATGAGAATTAACTCTGAAGAAGTGTTAGGTCTAGGATTTTGGATTGTATTATATATTTATATATATATAAATATATATGTATATATATGAATAAAAATAAATAAAAATGTCACATTCCCAACACCAAGTCAGTTTCTTGTTTTTGGAAAGTGGTTAATGCGGGAGCAAAAGATGCAGTGGTTAAAATGACCCAACATCCCCAGAAGAAATGATATGAAGAACAAGGACATTTTGGTATAAAGTTAGTAGTCAAATTCTCCAAGGACGTCTTTTGTTTTTGTTTTGCCTTTTTTTTTTTTAAATTAACAGCCAAATATATTTTTTAAACCACCTCCTTGATCTAACACTTAAATTGCTGACATTGTCCAAATCCGTGTAATTTTTTTTCCTGTAACGTCACTTGGTTCTTGGCTACTAACCTTTCATGTTACTCTTGGATTTGTCAGTTTGCTTGCCTGTGGGGGTTTGGGCCTGCTGCCCCTGCCCACTGGAAGAGGCTGCCTGCTGTGCTGCTTTCTGCTTTAACATTGTCCAGTCAAACGTGTAGTCATATTGGTGGTTCAAGGTCCTAGAAAAAAGTGAAACACTTTACCGTAATGCATCATAATTTCCTTACTGCTAACACTAAGCCTTTGCTGAAACCCTAGAACTAGTGGTTAACTCTTTCTGTAAGCTGCTTTGGAGATTATGAATGGTTTATAAATGCTACGTATTACTAACTTAAAGGGATTCTTGAAACAAGCCCTAATACTACAAAGCAGCATTTTCTTCATTGTTTATGCATAAACCTGCAGAAGCACTTCCTCACAATGGAGCTTACCCATTTGCCTACACTGAGGTTCTCAGCTTTTTTCTTTATAATATATGTACTTTTAAGGAGAGACTGCAGTATTGTAGGTCACTGAACGGAAATTGCTTTGGATTCTAGAAACCTGAAGGGAGACTCTTGAGAGATCAGTACCACTTCTTTTGATAGATGCTGTTCACTCCACAAGGTCAAGTTCATGTTCTGATTTCTCTAGCGTGCTCTATCAAACAGCACTATTCCCCTCTATTGAAATCCATTTCCTGGGCCCCAGTGCTACTCCCACCACCAACCTCCAAACATAAAAACTCCAAACACTTCTACCAAGTAAGCTACTCTAAACAGAACTTGAAGCACGGGCTCAACCCTCTAACATTAGTGGTCAGATCATGCAACAAAAACATGTTCATGTTTAATACTGAATAGTGTTTTCCAGATTCTTGAAACAGCTTTCCAAAGAGGAAGTCCCAGAACTCCCTACACCACACATATAGAGCAACTTTCTGCAGTGCAAGTCCCACAGAGTAGTTTCCACTTTGAGACTGACCTGAAAAGAATACGGAATAATTGCCTCAGATACATGTAATCTGGTGCCTCTTCAAAGCGCAGGCCGCGACAGTAGTTCAGATACATGGCAAATTCTGCAGGGAATCCCTGTAAATCAACAGTGTTAATCAAGCAATGACTTGTAACAAAACGCTTCCAACAACCCTGTAAGAACGCAAAAAGCTGTATTTCTATAATGGCAGAGAAAAACTGGCTGAAGATTCATAAGTGTTGATTCCACTTTGCCTCTAGTTATTAATTTAGTCTGTATTTCAGAAAGTGGATTTCATCAGCAAGTTACCAGGTACATATCCCTTCCCCAGAATTGTTACCCGATGCATGTTTTGCAATCAACTTCTGTGCTATCAAAACCTTCAACATAAAACACATTTAAAATGCTTCATATGATTCTATACTCAATATTAGGAAAAAGTTCCTTACCATGAGGGTGGTGGAAACTGGAACAGGTTGCCCAGGGTATCCCTGAAGGTATTCAAGGTGAGGTTTGACAGGGCTCTGGGCAACCTGATCTAGTTGGGGATGTCCCTGCCCACTGCAGGGGGGTTGGACTAGATGACCTCCAGAGGTCCCTTCCAACCCAAATGATTCTATGCCACTATTATTTTTCCTTAATCTACTTGAGCATACTACAGACAAGGTTAGGTACCACTATTAAGTGTGAAGACTTAAACCACGAAAACCTCTCAAAGATTCCCTGCTTTGTGTATTTACACATTTGATGTTATATTAAAGCCTGTATGTAAACAGGCAATAGCATATAGCATAGTGCTGCACTGCAAGGAAAAAATGTGTATAAGGGTTCAGCACTATGGAAGATCTTGTCAGACTCATCATCATCATCATGGCTAGGCTTCGCGAACGAAGATCTGGGATGTCAGACTGTAAGGGTATATAAATGTGCATGACCGAAGCGCGATCCTAGGTGCTGCTCTGATGTGCAAAAACTACAAAGTATTCTCAAGGACCTTTGTTAATAAACATGTGGCTGCCACAGTTCAAGAGTAATCTTAAGACCCCCCAAAAAATGTGACATCCAATTCCACTCCAGCCTCCATGTGAGATACAGAAGACAATATGAACAACCCTAAAGAGGCAGAAACAAGTATATACAGGCAAGCTATATAGCTCCACTTTGGTTTCATCTACCCAAGAGTGCACATGTAGAAATTTCACTACAGAAGCTGAAGAAATGAATGAGTCTGGAAAGCCTGCACAGTCAACAGTCACTAAGAACTGCAAGGAGAGTGGCATAAATTATACTAAGAAACAGCAGCAAGTGCCAGTCCCACCATTACCTTCACAGTCTTGCTGGGTGGCCAAACACAAGGAATCTGACTGCCAGAAGTATTATTCAGCAGTAAATGTTGTGTGAGGCTAATATACTGGCTCTAGTGTTACTTGTTTTTCTTTGGTTGTTTAAAAAAAAAACAAACCCACAAAAAACACACAACAAGAAAAGAACCTCCATTTCACAGTATGACATCATTTGGAAACTCTTACCTTACACAAAACCTCAACAGGAGTTGACATTTTCTTTTCACTAATCTTTTCATACTTTTGCTTCTTTGTTGCAGCCTGTGGAACATGTAGGTCACAATATAAGAGATATTGTGCAACACTGGATTAACAAGGACAGTAGCAAAAAATGACAAAAATCCTTTGGTCAACTGTTAAGTATTTTATGTGAAATCTCCAAGTCCCACACACTTATTGCAAAGAGAATGAAGGTCAATCTGGTATTAAGATTTGGACACAGTTTAATACCATTTGTCGCAGTCTAATGCTTCCATCACATGGCACAGCTCGTGTAGTTCTAGCTGCTGCTTTTGTCCATTAAACAGACTAGACTTGCATTTGCCAAAGTTCTATTAATTCCCACTCAGTACCCTATTCAAGGGCTGCCTGCCTGTTCCAGTAAGCAGCCATTACATTCACTTGCAGCTGAAGAGTTCTGGTGTTTCACAAGCTGCTGCCTTTTTAGAAAACTTGCAGCTGCAACACCATTTCAATTACACAACTCTCATATGGAGGAAGAAAAACAATTAAAACAAAAACAAATCACTGAAGTCTATATAACAAAAAAAAATTTGAAATATATATTTGGCTACCATACACAAAAATACTTGAAGCAAGTCTGTTACAGCTAATAATTATTCAGTCATGCTGTAAACTGGACTGAAGATACCACTACAGCTGAACTTATTAAGCAAGAGATTATTTCCATGCTCTCTACAGCAATTCAGAAAGCCACTAACAATGTTATTTTCTACTTCCCAAAAAGGGCCTCAGCCAACAACAGGACAATAATAATTTGCAGAGATGATGTAAGCTATTGTTTAGCATAAGTTTTAAGACAATCAAACAACACACATTTTGCTTGCTGCGCAAAAAAGCAAGGAGAACCTTTATTCTGCATCCTATAAATATCACGCCTCGGGAAAAGCTGCTTTGTATAACTAAGCTAAACATTATATACAATCACCTATCCAGACCAGTAGTCAGCACAATAACTGAATAGGAAAAAAGCGGTGAGGGGAAAGCAACACAACCTACCTTTAATCCTTGCCAAGGCAGACTGGTTCTGTTAAAGTACATCAATACATAACCTAGAGACTCCATGTCATCTCGACGACTGCAGAAAGATGAACACCACAATGAATTACATGTTTTTGGCATTTCATACTTTAATCCAAATAGTGCAAGCATTCCAGTGATTTGTTTTTTGCTTCTGTTTGGTTAGGTTTTTGTTTGTTTAAAGAATAACTGAGGAAAACCTAAGCTCTGGTGCAAAGGAAGGCCTCTTTCTAATACAGCTAAGAGATTTAGATGCTCAGGATTCCACTAGCAGGTATGTAACAAGTCTTCACAAGCAGGAAGGAGATCCTATTCATCTGTCAAGCAAGGAATAGTCAGTAAGTATTGTATGCACTAAGTTTCTATCTGCAGTTATGTTGGGATAATTTTTGAAACAAAATTTGGAAGATAAAAAATTAAACGTGAGATGTGTTGCTGTTTAATTAAGCAGCTCTGATTCAAACTAAAGTTTTACCTCCAGGAACATTGTAAGAGATATACGATGTTAGCCTTAATTTTGTTAAGGAAAATTTTTCTTTGAACCTTGTCTCAGTCTGGGGCCAATACTGAACATCTAGCCCTAAAAGGACATAACTCCTTCTCTTCATTCCTCACTTTGTCAAAAAACTCTGACTTGTCTCTGTGATTTTTAGAAGACAAGCAATATATAAAAAAAGGGTATGCATCGAGCCAAGAGATGCTTCTGCTTTCTTCCTACACGAAGCCTGTTTCAAGGCAGCTAGAGAACTTCAAAGTTATCCATCCATAGACTTCCCTGAGAAACTGCATGCAAACTCATTTAAAAGGCTTCAAACGTTTTCTGTATTGCATATGTTCCAGATCCACACTTCTGTCACACTGAGCACCATCATACTTTGCTACTCAGCTTTCATGGTTACTAAGGCTAGTACAGTTCACTGAAGTGGAAAAAACACTTCACTATTTATTTCCTCTTGGCAAAGTTGCCTCTTCCCAGCTGTGGTAGAGTCAGATTTTACCTCTGACTGCCACTCTGCAGCTGAGATCTGTTTAACATGACACAGAAAAATAACTTTTCTCTTCCCAGCTCCCTTATCAAGAGAGTCTGATAGGTATTGCTGCTGCTTTGCACCCAGGCTGATCTGCAAGAAAAGCATTTAAATGGTGGCAGGAAAGACTACACACCTACTACCCACACAAGGGATCAAAAAGCTGAAAGTAGTATTGCAAACAGGATTATACATATGGGCAAGGGTAAAACAGCTCCCTTCAAGTGAGAACAACCTGTAAGAACCCGAACAGATCTACCTCCTAATCTTGGTGTGAGAGGAAAAGTTATAGATGTTTTGTTACAGCCAACAATAAAATATAGTCACTAATAATCACCAAAATAGCCTGCCTGTCATCCTCTCAGCTCATGTTCCAGCTCTGTGGCACCTTTGGGTAACCAGTTCAAGGAGCTATCCTAGAAGAAAATTAGCTTGGCTCTCTAAACCATTTCACAAGGCCAAAAAAGCACTAGCTGCACATAGGCATCAGATAAGAGAAGATTGGTTCACTCCTCTTGACAACAACTAGCTCTGAGATCATCTCAGCTGTAACGCAAAAACAGAGCCAAAGACAAGGAGATGAAAAATGATACTAAGACCACGAACTCCAGCCTGCAAAACGTGTTAATTCTAGTAGATCTGTAGATTTTAATTATCAACAGGATTCTGTGAACCAGTATGGGGCCATGACATAAAATCACATTATCTTAAAAGGCAGTGGTAAATTCACAAGCAATAAAGGAATGAACAGTTTCCATCCCCCATCCAGTTAACAGTTTTAATGTTTAATTTCCTGATTTTGTAGCAGGAAACATTTAGTTCCTTAAATCTGTAATGGATATATTACATTTGAGCATGTACTGATGAAAGTGATTTTCAGGATTTGGAAAACAGGATAAAACTCTCCATTACAAGGAAAGGATAACATTTGCAAACAGCTCCTCAAGAATAGCTGTCATTACATATAGGAAAATACGTTCTGTTACAGCTGAAGTACAGCACAAGCAGTTGAAATATTCTGCCATAACTTCAGGACTGTTTTTTCTTGAATACAGGATTATTTGTTTGCCACACTGTTGGCTTGATCTAGACAGTTTAATAGCTTTTAGCATTCACCAAGCTACATTTCTAATTGTATTAGAATTCCCAGTACCAGCAGAGATGGTACAAGACCTAAATTTGAAAGCAACAGTTCCTTGTAGTTCCATCCCTTCATTGTGAGGTGGTAGCACAGCTAAACCTTCTCAAGAATGACTTTGGTTCTATGAAACGTGCTTACTTCAGAAATGACACTTGTCATTTACCCTATACTTGACTCACATGTCAGGTAGGCTTAAACAGTAACACTGGCAAATAATAAAATACAGGAAACTTAAGGAAATTAAAGCCAAGAGGAAACATGGAGCATTTTAAAGCAGCAAATATTGTAAGTTACATGTTCTGTTGAAGTTGACCACTAGAAATTCTGTCACTCCAGTTTGATTAAATTGAAGGTCAGAGGCAAAGGCATTCATGGGAGTTTTAACTACATCTGAGCAACCTCAGCATCATGTCATAAAGCCACACTATTACACCTATACATTTCAACACCTAGGCATATAGGTAAGCAAAAGAGAGGCATCACTTATTGTCTCATGAGTACCTAACACATCCAAACAACTTGAAGTGCTGTCTCCTCTGGATCACTGCTTGGATACTGTAGTAGCAATATGCTTTTGATCCCGATAAAAATGTGTTGATTATGCAAAGCTCAAACATATAAATATATACCCACGTGTACATACATACACAGCCACAACCATGGCTGTGTATACTAGAAACCAAAATAAAGTGTGAGTGAAGTAGATTATGGTTTATCCTTTTGCCTGCAAGCAAGACTTAACAACAGTTTACTAACTTGAAGGAAGAGTCAGAAAACAGGACAGATCAGCTTTAGAATATCCTTTCTGGCTACAGAACTGCATCCCAAGCCAGTCAGCAGTGGTATCAACAGGTAAGAACTCAATCAGGAAAGTGCACCATTTTATTTGTGATTAATCTGACAGACCCACATGAAAGCATAGCTTATACTTTAAGAAAAAAAATCAGAACAGTATGGAGAACATCCACCTCATGCCTGCAAGACTTAAACTGTCTTCAAGAAGGAAGTTAGGTGTTTGGATTTTTCCCCCCTACCCTTGAATAGGCAGCCAAAATGAAAAGCACTTTTAAAGGGATATATATACACACTTACATAAAGTTAGTTCAGACACTTCAGAAGCTTACAAATAAGATCGTCTTGCAGCCTCCAAAAGCACAGCAGTAACCTCCTTCAACTCACCTTTGCTCAATGCCAAGATGTGCATTGATACTGGCATATCGAGCTGTGCCAGTGAGATTTTTGTCTTCTCTGTATGGTATGTGTTGTCTTGTCCTGTTGTCCCGGTACTTTTTGGCCAAACCAAAGTCAATAAGGAATAACTTAAAGAAAAATGAAAATAGATTATATTCCTATACAGTACAAGGACTCCCCAACCTCTTTTACTAGCCAATAACTACATTTTAAGACGTCCACACAGTGTAAGTCTACAGTTAAGAGGAAGCAAAGTAACAGTGCAGAGCTGCAAATAGCTTTAACTAGCCAGTTTAGAAACTTAATAGCAAATTAGTTCAAGCCTTTTCTCAATCCACTGGAATAGATGAGATTGTGATACTCTGTAGTTTAGTTCTACAACTATTTTGTTACTATCATAGTTTGTATCACATTAGCTCAGTAACCACAATGCACAACTTAAGGAGACGACTATGTGCAAAAGCACACTTGACAAAAACCCACTCACACTAGAGAAGTGTACACATACAGATAGTTAATGGCAGCTCAGCAGCTTAATGCAAATGATGCACATTCTATATTCTTTATGTCTCAAAGAACATTGGCCATTCTGCAGAGCGTAAGGCCAAAACCTTCAACAGCAAACAAGACATCTTGTTTTCAATCTTACATTCATTTTAGGAATACCAGAACACTACCACAGCAGCATGACACACTTGCTGATGATATTAATACAGCCAGGAAGCTAGAGCCTAGTACATGGAATCCAATTTAGGTTTCTAATAACTTAGCTTGACCAGTAATTTGATACTTAGCAACAAATGAGTGTGTGCTAATTAGCAGGCTAACAGCCAGCCTATCTACAAAGGTCAATCGAGACTGTACCTTCCTGTGAAAAGATTTCTGGATGAGGCAAAAAAGGCTAAGGCAGCCATACATAAGGAATGTTTAAAATTCTAGCAATCAGTCTTCAAGCTACAAATCATCAGGCTGAGCTCCTGATTCCAGTGCTGGATTAATGCTACAGGATCAGGGACTACAATCCCTGCAGATTAATGAATACTGCAAAAGTAACTTGGGTGGGGGAAGGAGATGATGTAAAGAAGGTTCAATAAAGTCTCAGTAAAAATCCATTCAGTATCACCTCAAACGTGACTCCAGAAGATGCAGCTTTAGATGTTAATAAGTACTGGAGACTGATATGCAGATATGCCTACATCTGTAACTGAAACAAAGGGTCATTCAGGCACACTTGAAGTGCTGTGAATTATAAACTGACACTCAACATGGAAGTATCAAAGATACTGAAAGCTTCTGAACTGCACAGTAAGTATGTCTTAGAACTCTGGTTCAAGAAGGTTTGCTAACTATACTAGTCTAGACAGGAAAAAAAACAGAGCAAAACCCTCTTAAAATACTGATGCCTGAGCAGAAAACCTTGAGTTGAAGTCTTGCTGCGATTTATATACAGCCACAGAGCACAGCAGTTCTACATCAGCTGTTACAGCAGAAGTCATCCTGAAAGCCCAGAATGGTTTGAGCAAGAAGTTGTAAACCCAAGTTTTTAAATCAACTACAGTAGTTACACAGTTCATGAAAGTGGGGGTCATGTCTTTGTTGCACACACCACAGCTACCACTAGAGGTAGTTCTTTGCTTTGTGAGCACTGACATGCTCTCCAGCTACCAGGGAATAAGCTATTTTGATACTGAACTCCTAAAGCAGATAGTATAAAAGCTTCTACGTGATTGCTATACTGCAAATGCAACTTTCCTAGAAGGAAAGCCTGAGCTCCAAATGCAATCCCTTGTTTTCTGACTAGAGTTTTCAGATCTGATGACAGCCTCTAGTGTACAGTTTGCAATAGCCACTTTTGCAGGGCGTTTGCCCATTAGCTTAAGCAAAATACTATGCTTTGAGAATGAGGGGAAAATCAAACACTATATACATCAATCAGAATATTTTCACTGTATATTTAGTTAAGAACACAAAAATTCAAAGTCTTCACATGCATTCTGTAATCCTGGTGATCTTGCCATTAATTAATAATATAAAGGAACAAAGTCACAATTCATGAATCAAGAGTTAATGCTGGAAGTTCATCTGACAAATAACTGGTGTCTAGCACAGAGATGGTAAGACTACTTTCTTCAGAAGAGTTATAAAAGTAAATGATGCTCTCTGTCTCTTCCACAGCTGCGATGAGCTCTCAATATTAGACCTGAACAAGGAAATTCAACCTTGTCTCAAGAGGTATGGGTGGAATACCATGAAAAAAGAAAGGAATCAATTCAGCAACACAGACCTGTTTTTTACAGTAGACAAGTAACTGGGTATTATATAACAGCACTGATTTCTCTGGGGAAGTTTACTCTGTTCACTAGCTTAGACTCATTTTATATATCCCATTCTAGATGGGTAGAAGGCATAACAGTAAGTCTACCTTGCAAAGAGTTAAGTTGCAAGATACAGTGTGATCTGGATGAGCACAGAATGTACCAATGCCAGCAAGCAGGAACACAGATGTATTCCCACAGATAATGTCATACCACCTCAGTTCTGTTTGTTGCACGATCAGCAGGAAACTGAAGAAGTAGGGCAAAATTTTTGCCAAGAGCAAGTAGAGAAGCAGATCAAAGTCTATGCCTCAACTGATAAGAAAGTTTCAGAAGCAGACAACAGAAGCATGTCAGCTTGCTTACAGCAGCTAGCTGACTGGGATTTAATATGTGAAGATTATCATTGTGGAAAGCTATGGACTGATTCTATGGCCAAGTTCCTGAGCTGCGATTCATATTCAGCAGTTTCCAGCTGTCCTACTACAAACTGGCATATGTCTTCATTTCTCTCCAACTCATCTTCTCCCAGTCAGGAGTTCTACATTTAACACAAGACAAGCTCATGCTTCTCCAAGACACAGCTTTGAAGTAATTTCATTTTATAAGCACAATGGATGAAAACTGGAGAGTCATTGCACATTTGGGAAGATTTTGAACAAAAACTGCAAGGAAAGGGGTGTGGCTGAAGCAGTAACAGAACTTCATGTGCATTTGAAGACACTACAGAAACCCTACAGGAAGGCAAGCAGACAGCCCTACGCAGAAGTCCTGCTATTTCACTGGGATGGCATGATGATCCTTCACCACATTCAACAGATGCCTTTGAGTTTTAAAGGACATAAATAAAACCTGGTTTTGCCTTTGAAATCAAGCAAGTACATTCAGCCCTTTTTAATATCAAGTTTAGAAATAATTTCACAACTTAAACAAGCGCCATGGGGAAACATCTTAGTAATGTTACATGTTTGCCAAGTATGTCTGAATAATGCCAACATAAGAGGTGCTTTTGCAAGGTCTACATTCTCCAGAAAAAACAACCAAAACAAAAACAAAACAAAAAAATCAAAACAAAAATAAAGCACATGGATTTGGGGTTGAGGTTGGAATAGGAGACAGTTCAGACCTGGTTTAATCCTGAGAAAGATGGGTCCTGAGAAGTACTAACAGTCATGCTTCTTTTCCTCTTCCCCACTGGAGATTCTAAACACTGAACAAACAATAGAGGGTGGCAGTGCATCAAACAGTATTGCTTACATTGCAACAATGGCTGGCGCAGACAGGCAACACCGAGGCGTTCGAGAAAGAACAGGGTAGCCAAATGCCATCCTTCTTCCACCAAGCACTGTAATTTTCAAAAAAACTATGTATATTCGTATTTTTATCTAATTACTTTTTTCAAGGAGAAAATTTGAGAAATGTGACAATGCAAATTTCAACTGTGAGCCACTCCAAAATGGCACTGCCTTGACCAGGGATAGCAATGGTGACATTTGGCTCTATTAAAAAAGGAAATTGAACTTTTGCTTACAAAAGCATCCTTTGGTTCCACAAACTGCCCTTCCCCCAAAAGACATTTAGAAAAAGTAAATCTTCAGTAAGGAAGAGGTAGAAGGCATTTAGTCACCTTAAAGTTTACTTTCATAAGCATGCAGGGCTTATATCTAGCAGAGCTGAAAATTTATCTTTTAAGGTGGGAGCAAAATTTCTCCCAATCACCAAATTAAAATTTGGAAAAAAATCAATTTTTTTTTTTAAAAAAATGTAACTGACAGGAAGCTACTGGAACAAGATTACCATGCTATTCTAGTCTTTGTGGCTGATTTTCTTTAAACTGTGTATAGTAATCTCTAAAAAACCCCAAACTACACTTAGTTACAAAAAGAAATGAAGTCAATACTGTATAGTGGCAAGTGCTCCCGAGATAAAGCACTTGGTTCCAAACTGAAGCAACCCATTCCTCATTTTGCTCATGTGAGCCTATCAGTCTGCACTTCTGTCAAGAACTACCTCCCTAATCTCTAAAACCCTGCAACAGTAACGAAGTCCATGCCCACAGACAGTGTTTATCACCATATCACTGCATGGCTCCCTAACTAGTCTACTAATGGAAAAATTAAAATGGTTTACAGGCAATTGTTTTTCATTTCAGCTGATGGCAAATCTAATGTGTTCCTTCACTAAAGTAAGCACAGCAGCAAATTCTAGGCCGTTAATCCACATCAAGATGAAACAGTGCAGCAATGCCAACCTAGCATGACTGTGCAAAACTATAGAAAAATGGCCCAAAAAGAACAATCGGAAATTAGAAACTAAAACTAGGGAAAAAAAAAAATTAAAGTTTAAGTTACACTCGAAGTCGTGCCAGAAAATTAAGGATCCTAACTGCTCGACACAGCAGAGAAAAATAAGAGTTCTACAGAGTGAAAGTGTGAAACTTGGGTACAAAGTTTAACAGCAACAGATTTACATAAAGACTGCCTTGCAGCTGGACTTAACAAGCTTTCCCAACAACGACTGTACCTAAACATTCAGTGCACTGCACCTCTTCAGACAAGAGCTGTTATCTCACGTTAATCAAGCTTTCCCCTTCTAACATTCATGGCCCTGAAGTTGGCATTCATACAGGCAAACAAAGGTAAACATTTAAAATACTAGTAGTGCCTAAAGAAATGAGACACTCTTGGATGGCATATATAGAAGGTAAGTGGGAATCTTGCTTCCAATAAACAGCTTGATAACATACATTTGTCCTGAAGTTAATTTCTATTAAGTAGCATGCTTAATGCATTGCCAATGCTGCCTGTCTGCCCAAGCTCGACAAACAAATTGCAGGATTAAGTATATTTCACTCACAAGAACTAAAAATAAAATTAGAATTTTCTTCTATACACTGTTTTCAACACAAAACATGCACTTCTGACTAGGTTTACCCATCCAAACAAGCACAGCAACATCAGCCCACCCTGCTTTTTTCCCCCCACAAAGTAAATTGAGAGTAGTTTGCTGTACAACATATGCAGGCACTCTATAACTTAAGTTTTCCAAAACCATATTTGCATAATTTCATTTATAAACAAAAGCAACTGATCTACATGTTGCTTATTAGTTGCATCCACAATTCTGATGGCTGGAGAATTGTCTTTACCCGTCTGTCACTGCAACGATTAATGCCCTGATGACTGGTAGGTCAGGGGCTCCCACGTTGTCACAAATTCTTTCAATCCCAGGAAGTCAGCCCCATAGCCAAAGATAAGATTTGACTTTATCATTGAGGAAAAAAATGCCATTACAATAGTCAACTTGATAATGGAACTCCATCATTGAGAAAAGCAGCTAAGTATTCTCTAGGGTTAGTTTATAATCTTTTTGCAAGCCTACAAACCATCTTGCAATCGAGTACATCTCAGAGGGTGTGTTAGAGACCCAGATGTGCATGCCACTACATTTAGAAGCAGACACTGAGAAATTCAAGTTCTCAAAAGAACCAATGAACCATAGCTTAGCACCAAAACCATCACTTTTAGCAATGAGTTTTAAAAAGATTGTGCAGCTTGAAGCAAGTAACACAGCCATTCCCTTTGGATCTTTTCAAACAAAGAGCATTAGACTAACCTTATTACAGTGACGCCCAATACCCATTAGGAAGTTATCTGGTTTAATGTCTCTGTGTATAAAATTCTTTGTGTGCACATATTCAATTCTACTGATCATCTGTAAAAAAAAGGCAGCAAAAAAATATAAGATTTCAAATGACAGCAAAATGATTCACTTAATCTTCAATGAAAGCATGCATTTTTAGTGCTACCTTCCTCTGTACCGTAAGTTCATATATCTAAAAACAAAGTCTTTTATGCTGTTCAAATAAATTTACCTTTCTTATGTTAAAATTCCATAATGTTGATCAGGAAATGGCCAATTAAATACCCGAAATTATTTCCCAGACATTCAAGTTCTTTTTAATTATTGTGCTCCATTGAAGAGCAATTTCTCTTTCTTACTTCTAACAAAGGTTTTCTATACCTACAAGACAATTTTAAAGCTCATTTCCTCCTCCCACCTCAGTTATCTGGTTGTTCATCTGGTTGTTCACTTATCAAATGCCACTTTTCCAGGTAAGAGTTTTCACAGAACAAGTAACAACCTGATTGTGGCCCGTACTATCGTGTCTAGGCTACCATGACCCAGGAAAAACAGCAATGAAGACGCAGAGAAACTCTGGCACATCTCTCTCATCATATAATGTCATGCCATTTCCTGTGCATGAGATCACAGCACATGCATTCATGTGGTACAGCTTTCTAGTTACTAAACCACTCTTCAGTCTTTCGTGAGTTGCACTGTTGTATCATACCCTTGACAGCTGTTCTACTGGACTATGCCCTAAAAGCCAGTTCCATGTATTGATATCACACATCCTGTCTATGTTTCCCGGATGACAACTAATTAGTGCTTATCATCCAAAAGAATACTGTGCAAAACCTGTAAGATTCCCTAGAGATGCTGTAACACCCAGACTCTAGCTGAGCAGGCAAATGGCTCTCTCTAAAGCAAGTTCACCACTCACATAAGGCAGCTGAGAACAGGGACAGCTGACCTTGTCTCCATACAATGTGTAAGCTTCCTTGGCCAAGAGCCTGGGATGCTACGAGCATCTGGCTAAGTGACAACTTGGTACTAACATCAATTACATAATATTAGATGAAATTTAAACTACCACTGAAAATTCAACTCAAACCTTTACTGCCTTAAGTAGCTGAAGACAGCACAATCCAAGCTATTTATTAAATAGCAACAAATTAATACGGCTGACCAATTCAAATGCTTCATTCACCAGCAAGCTGAAAACAACATCAAATGCTAGAAAAAGGACTTAGACTCAGTTTCAGAGGTCTTGATGAAGTTTGAGGCAGTGGCATCTCCACTAAAAGGAGTAAGAACTGTATATAAGCACCACAACAACTAAAATTTATTAGCTCACAGTCTAGTAACTTAGAGATTCTAACTTCCTCATAGTAAGATTTGTACATACCTGGTCTGCTAACATAAGTACTGTTTTCATCGTAAACCGGCGAGAACAGAAGTTGAACAGGTCTTCAAGGCTGGGACCAAGAAGATCCATAACTAGAACATTGTAGTCCTTTTCTTGGCCATACCACCTGTGACAGAGAAAATTATTCAGCATTAGCAGGAATCCTGACGCAGGATAGCTTTAGCCCTCTTGGCTGCAAGGTCACACTGCAGACTAATGTTCAATCTTGAAAGCTAACTTAAAACTAAGGTTAGTAGCGTCTGTCTTTTTCTGCAAACAAAGTCCGAGGACAAAACAGAATGCACAAGTTAGCAAATGTGTGCACACATTTCATTTTCCCTTAAAAGGGCACACTGTTATGCTTTAGCAGTAACTGACATATCAAACACCAAAACCAAAATGCAATAAAAGCAGAAGCCATTTCATGTCCATATACTGAGGTATGTGTACACAGTCTGAATGGAAACTCATCTACAGGACACCTTACACTCCCAATCATTTTTCCTGCATTATTGAACTTCACGTTAAACCTGAATATTCTTCTCTACAGCCCTTCTACACATTCCAGATACCTATAGTTAAGTGAGAAGTGTGAAAAACAGTTTTTAAAAGCTGTGCTTAGTACTAGTATATCCCTGTAAAGATTCAACACCTTACTGATAAGAAGGCTGCATTCTGCCTTTGCTAAGCACCTAGTCCTTGAAGTAAGAACCTAGTACTAGCAGTCCACTGATAAAGCACTGAGCAGCTCTCTCCTGAAGGAGAGTTTCCAAAAACAGTGGTGCAGGTAAGATACACCAAGAATATATTCCGTAAGAGCATGCAGATAAAGAAATGAAATCAAGTTTCAACTCAAACAGTAGCAGCTGGGGCTTTAAGATCTGTATAGACATTTTATTTCCACTTTAGGCAATGACTCCAGGAGACTAATGCATAGCTGTCTGGCAAACTGTTACCACTGATAAAGCTGACAAAACCCATGGTATTCACAGGATTCCAAGTTTAGCCAGAGCAGTTAAATAAAATATTTACAAAACCACAGAGAAAAGATTCTGTATTTGGATTTGTTTCAGGAACTACTGGCCTGTACCTTTCCACTATTAGGATTCCCACAGAAACCATGCACTTCATAATGCATTGTTACAAATCTGACAAAAGGTACATATTAGCTGTGGATCAAACCCATTTTTCTACAGGTCAGTCTAGTCTATTTATTCATTCCCTAAATATCAAGACGGGGTGCAGAAAACATGTATTTTTGAAGCAAACAAGATGTCTACATTTTTCTTTCAATTTTAATGATCATTCCAATACTGTAAGTACTACTTAGTAATTTTTGCCTTCTAAAAACTCATTAAATGTACCATGATATACAAAAATCCCACAAACTTACAAGCAACTCATGTCACTTGTAAGGCATGTTGATGGTATTATTTGATAAAGTCTGTAATTTATGAAAAGGTTAATATTCACATTGCAACCTGGCACCAAGCCAGGGAAAGTACACAGTTTGAAAAGACCTGCCTAGCTAGGCCCTTTTAAGGAGTGATCAGAAACTAGTTTCAACTGCAAGAGCAACCAAGAATAATATTTTTAAAATGCAACACAGAGACTGAGTGTCAAAATGAGATGCTATTGGAAAAGTTCTTAATCAGCTACAAACCAGCTTCAGTTCAAAAATTACTGACACTGCCTGTAAAACTACTTCTTGGTTCCTATCAAAGTCACTTATGCAGGCAGCTGAGTAGTTTTGACAAGCCTCTATAAACAAATCCATAGGTCACAGCTGAAAATTAAATATTACGGTCATCTACAATAATGAAAACTGAACCAAATTATCTGCCTAGTTACTCTGCCATAAGAAATTTAGGGTTGTTGTGAAAAGTCTAAAGAATGGGCTGAATTGAATCATTCTATGGAGTAAATCAAGATCCAGATAAAGTATCATTTTCTTCAGGAAATGGAAGTCTAATTCAGATGCTGAGTGCAACTGGTCAGTACAGTAATGGTTCAACACCCAAGAGACTGCAGTATAAGAGAAAAGGATCAGAGATCAGTCTTCAACGGAGCTAAGAAAATTCAGTTACAGCACCGTAGAAAAAGTGAACCTGATGTAAAGGAAGTCTATCCTGCAAAAGTACATTTTAAAAAGCGTTTTGCTCCTTATAGGGATCTCTCTGCTTAGTAAGTGCAGTAATTCAGGTTGATTGCACAACCTCCATTTGGCTTATTTCTACATATGCACAAGAAAATTCTAATCTCCTGACCACTCTGCACTGATGGAAGGCAGAATCAACTCTGCAAGACAAAGTAGTAAGACAGGACTTCTTAACACTTCATTTTCATCTTTACCTACCAGCCTGCAGTTCCTCACAGAAGGCTGCTGCATTCATTTCACTACTGGCAACTAAAACATCTGCTAGGGTATTTATTGGAGTAACTTGTGGTTCATTTAGTCTTCTAACACTCCAAGTAAGTTTTCATTTCCCTTGGAACATTTCCATGAAATATGGGATTAAGTAGTAAGACATCATGTCCATTTAAAGTCTAGTAGCTGCTACTACTGACGGCTCCAAGTAAAAATATTAGAAGTCTTGGTTCTTTGTTGGAAACCTTGGATATTATGTTACAGAAGAGCTTGGGGCAAGTGCTCCTTACTCTCATCTTTGCATAACAAACGTATGATGGCATACACAAATTCAGAGCACTTTGGCATGCAAGCTTTGACAGTATTGGGCTAAAGTGTAAAATAATAGGTTTTACAAACAACAAACTGAGTACAATTCTGGGAAAAAAAGCTATTATCTCAAAGAGAAATCTTCAGAAGTTCTAATACTTCATCAGCAATGAAACTGAGAGTCAACTAACAGGGAGGAATGATCCATACAAGGCACATGGCAACTATGAGATCTGACACTGGCATCTCGGAATACAAGTATCCCACATGACTGTCAGAGCTCCATGGACTTTTCTTTAAGCACATTTGGAAGTACTCTCATACTGAAGTCTAAGAAGCAACACTAGCAATACATTTTAAGCAAGTAGAGTTTTGAAGCAGAACGAAAAGTAGAGCAGGAGATTTAACTACTTGACAGTTCATTTTGGGTGGGTAATGACTCTGCATATAGTTACATACTATGCATGATTTCAAAAAGAAAAGCTAAATTACTAGACTAGTACTCATTATTTCTCTAATTCACTCCCTCAGTGCTGTATGTCCCATTGGTCTATATATCTCTTAAACGGAGGATTTTGATTCTGTATCAGAGATCCATTTATACTTAAGCCAAAACACACAAAATATGGACTATAAGCTTTCCTGAACAGCAGCAGATGACCTTACTGAAGACTACACAAAACAGTAACAGCATAGTACTATTATGAAAAGCTAAGATTTATCTAACACCTGATACAGCTGTTGAGAACCCCAGTCCATATTCAAGCTGTAAGGCATGTCTAAGCTCACACATGCCTGAAAATGCTTCACTACTCTCCTTGTCCCATCTGTTTAAAGCTACAGATCAAATTACTATAGATCAGCTAGAATACAGTAAATATCCTTTATGAAGCTTTCCATCAAAGCATGGTTAAAGACTAAACACACTGACCTTAATTTGACTTCAGTGACTTGTCTAATTTGAAAGACCAAGACTCATCAACAAGTTTCCAAATCATGAGGTTTAGCAGCCTGATTCACTGTCCAAGTATGGGCACAGCTGAAATTTTTTAACATCCTGAAGTTCAGTATTTGTAGCTCTATACCAAACTACTAAGACATATGACACAGTGGTTTGAAACCAGATTACATGACAAGTGTATGTTCACTTAAACTCATGTGGGGTGTTTTAATTCCCTTGACTAACCTTGAGACAACCTAGTGAAGTACTGATGCACATCTAGCTCTTAGTAGCAAATACTGTATTCTGGTATACCCAAACTTACCATCTTTTTCTGTGTTTACAGCTGCATGTTTCAAAAACTGTATAGTATCTCCTTCAGCAACTGTGTATTTTGTAAATAATGTCAATGACAACAGAAATGTCTGAGAAAGTGTTTGCTTATGGCTAGTTTTATTTAGGTTTTTTTTTTCAATTGAGAAAACATTTCATTTTGTTATAATAGTCTCTTCACATCAAGTGTAACTTCCTTTGAAAGGGTCAAATTGAGGTAGGTTAACTACCAAGGAGAGGTAGGCCATGAAATTATAGTTCTACTTACACAATTTTAGTAGATAACCAGCAAGTTTCATCCATTACACTGGCACTTGTAATTACAACAAGGTAACAAAACCACCACAGTTATCAAAGCTTTGTGAACGGGTCAGGTGGTGAAGAAACCGATACAGAAGATTCAGATAAAAAAATCTCAAATTCAGATCAAGATGAACTAATTACTGAGTAACTGTGCAGCTGTTAATCACTGGTAAAGAAACCCCCAAATCCCACACAGTCTGAAACTATATAGGCAATAAAGGCCTTGTTACCATTAGCATAACTGCACATCATTTTGTCTCTAGCTTGTCATATACAAAACCAGCACATCAGCTCAGTGTCACAAGAAAGTGTTCAACTTTCAACAACTATAACAAGATTGTTTTATTCCAGCTTAATAAAAGCTCTCTTCAATCAACACCTGCTTTGCAAAGTAACCTACCCTCCACTAAAGGCTTCTGTCAATTTGATCTCCAACTATTCCAGTGGAGGCTGTGGCAACCTGGAATTACAAAGGTAACTGCAGGAGGTCATGCTATTGTGGTGCCTCACTGCAAGGAAATACAATGCTTCTCTGGGTAGACTGAATAGTTAAAACCATAGTTAAACTCAAACCTCTATAGACTTCCAGAAACCTTTATAATCACATTTTAAAACGTCAATTTGGATTTATTTGACATTACATAAATTTAAACTACTTCCATAACTCACAATATGTGACCCTATGATTACTGTGTGTAGTCCTATGCAGTTAGTTTCCCAGCACCTGAGATTTCAAACACCTAGTGGAAGAGTTCACATGACAAAGAGATTGTCAGAAGTAGTAAGGTGGCTAAACAAGTCATTGAAACAAAAACTGTACAGTGAGCAAGCAAGCTTGAAGGAGCTTAATACTAGAATTACCTGAGATCACCTTATTAGTAAGTTTGACAATCACCAGGCACATGAGGGTGAATACTGCATATTCATATTGCATATGTCTGGAAGGCCTCATGAACACAAAGGATTCAGACATCCTACAGAAAACCAAGTGACACTGAACTGATGAACACTCTGGAACTGTATTCCATTTCTGCAAGCACTAAGTCATTTATACAAAAGTCTCTGAACTAGGCATTAGTCAGATGACATGAATAAAGAGAAAACACAGACCTATAAATCCTATAGCTTTATCAGGTACCACTGAAAAATATTAAGTAATCCTAACCAATAAAAGCACACAGTTTCTACACAGAAACTGTGAAGCAACTGGTATCAATGCTTAAGGCAGTGACATGCAAGTGCTGTCATGGACATTCAGGAAAGGAAATCCAAATCAGAACAAGGACAGAAAAGACTTCAAAAAAAACGGGGAGGTGGTGACCTCTGTAATCATGTATTCAAACAGCTCAGCAAGACAGCTATGGAGTTATGTAATTATTCTTTAGAGATACATGAGGACTGTAACAGGGAAAAGGCTATTAAAAAAATCAGAACAGGAAAAAAAAATAGAATCATTATTGTTGGAAAAGACCTCTGAGAAAATAAATAGGAGCCAACTGCCTCTGGGTAAAAGCATTTATCTTTAGGCACAGCAGCTTGCTCTCCCTGTCCAACAACAGAATCATGAGCATTGCTGTGCTAGTCTAGAAAGTTTTAACATTTCACCTGACTGATTCACCGTAGGAATAGCACATTGTCCAAAACAGGTGCTGGATTTAGACCAAAGTGGTCCCTTCTGGTACCATGTTCTAGACTTCTCAGGACAGAGAAGTCCTGATAAATAACTATGTTTCAGACAAAATGAGAAGTATATTGTGCCTATTAATTTGAGTCTTAACAGATATTGAAACAATATGCATAAGAAAGGTAATCTATCATCAAAAGATTAATGTCTAGATCGACACATTTTGTATGTCTAGTTTATCTCCCTTGAAATGGGAAAAGCACTTCTTACCTGTTAGCCAGCTAGGAGTAATGTAAGTGAACCTAACATAATATTGCATGACTGAAATACTGGAGTGGAACATTTAGCAGATGTCATCGAACATTAGTTGCCATGGTGAGGATGAATTAGGCCACCCAAGTACTAAAAGAAACAGCAATGTACACCTCACACTATGAAGCTAGATAGACTCTATAAATAAAATTCATCTTTGTAGTTATGAGATACAAATACATGAAGCATGCCAGTGCAACTCATCTCCTAAGCAATAAGGTAGTTTCATCTGCCTACTGTTATGTCGCATACATACTTCCAAATAGTTGATTTGTTGTTCTGACAGCTGTTTAATTAAACCTGGTTGGAAGTGAGGAGCACCTAGGTCAAGTTTCTTCCATAAAAGTCAGGTACACAAAACACTGCTGAGGAAGAAGGTGTTTCAGTAGTACCTCTGCTGATTGCCTCTTTCAAATAAGAACAACACCGAACTCAAACTGCATACTTCTGCAGCTGTTCTACAAAGGTTAAACTAAGAAAAGGAGGGGGAAAAAAAAGGAAAACGTCATTTGTTTTCAAACTGTGGTCTCCCTTGGATGCTTTTGAGGAATCCATAGAGATCAATTAAGACAGAAGTTTAGACTGCTATGAAGATTTTGTTTCAAGTCATTCATTCTTAGTAGAAAAATGTTAGGTACTAATTTAAAAGACTAGCTTTCAGCTTCACTTTGAGAGATGACAAGAGGATTCCTCTTATCTACTAGAATGGTTCTGCCCTTCAGTATGCAGCCTTAAGTAACAGAAGGTTAATTAATAGGAGGCTCTATTGCTAGAACATTCCTCCTCATTACTTGCAGATCTAGATTGAAGTATCAGTCTAACCAATGAAAAGAAGAGAGAAAACTTTTCAGACTTTCTGTGACTACTAGTTTTGGGGTTTTGTTTTGAGTTTTGTTGTTGTTTTTATTGAGGGGAAGCACTGGGCAGGGTTATTTTTTGTTTGTGGATACTTTTCCAGTGGTGATTTTGGGTATTTCTCTTGTGTGTGTTGTTCAAGGATGGGGAGAGGGGGTGGTGTTTGAGTGTTTTGGTTTTAATGTTGCAGAAGTCACTGCGAAAAGAGTTTAAAATGAAGGTATTTGAGAGGTGTATTTACAGATTTTTAAGTACTCTATATAGAGATCAAAATCTGGAGTGCTCACAGAAAAATCCATTGTGAGAACAACTCTAAGATTACCAAACCTGACTATATTTTTTCATTACATGCATTACTTAATGAAGACGAATATGAATAGAGTCTGTTATTAACAGATTATCCAATATGGCAGCAAGCAACCAGAAGAACAAAAATTGTGGATGCTTTTAAAGACTATTTTTGCTAAAAACTTTACAATGTTTCACCATTTAGAAGACTGCCAGTGATATGTGGGTGGCAGTACTGAATTTCTCAACTTCAAAATATTTTGCAAGAACTTGCTGCATTGGGAAGTTTAGAAATTTAAGGATTTTTGTTCAGTTTGCAAGAGAACGTTGAAAAAATGCTACACCAGTAAAACTAAACTTACAAATAACTAGACTTAAATATCACCTTGATCAGCCTCACAAGATGTACATTATGTCTTCAGCCTTGCCCACAAAGAATACATGCAGTTTCTGTTTCACATTCACTAGGCTCTCTTCCTGCTCTGAAGTGCAAGTTTTTGCCATATCACCTATAACCACAGCTGGTTCCAGTACAGCTGTTTTCCATTTATTGAAATTCCTGATAATGAAAGCAAGTTACCCATGATACTGTCATGAGAAAAATCTGAAGCTCCCTTTTCTTTCAAAAGTACCTCTGAATGAGTACCTAAAGGTAATCTTTGTAAGGCATATGAACAATAGTTGATAAACACCATAAATAACAAAAATCAAAAGTGGCTGACACAGATAATTCGAACAACTGCTTCTGTCAGAAGCACTTTAACAATTACACTATGAACAAAACATACAAAAACCACCACACACTCTTCTACATTCCTCCAAGCCAGAATCAAGAATTTGGGAATAAAGGCAGACAGTCCAAACTAATAGGATCAGTGTCCAGTTAACAAGATTACAGCTAGAAATGCTTTGCCACTGAAAAAGAGAGGAAAAAAGAAAAAGACAGCTGATGGCCGAGAACAATGAGAATAAGCCCGGCAGAATACTGCAGACTTTGCATTGTGTCCTAAAGGCAGATCAGATTGTTAGACTGTTAAGCTTGGTTCAAGAGCCTTTTGTGAAAAAAGAAGGTAATAATTAACAGAATTTTTTATATCAAGAACAAACCACTGCTTAAAAGTCTGTGGAGCATTTATATAAGGTTTTGTGAAACTCCAGAAAGAAGTTTAGAAACTTTGCTACTCTTCCAGGAAACAACAATGAACAGCAAATTCAAAGATTCGCAAGTCTAAAAGGGTTTAGAATATTCAGAGAGTAAAGACATTCCAATTTCAATTTTTGCTGTTTTCTGTGCAAACAGCCAAGACCCCCTTGTTCACCCATCACCACAAGTGAAGGCTCACAGTTGTTCCCACAGAAGCAACATCAAAAATCTTTAAAACTAAGATTTTGATCACTAGATTTCTTGCTATCAGCCAGAAAGGCCATTAAATCACTCTTACAGGCTATAACAGTATTTGGTAATTTAAGTGACTCCATATATGCTATCTTATCATTCCTAGGTCTGCAATTACAGCTAAAGGACAGGTGCCCAAAATGAATAAGCAACCCATACCTCATCTATTATTTCAGCTTTGTGAGTCAAAGAACCACAGCAAACCACTTCAGTAATGCAAAGCCATGTAACAACTTCTAGTAAGTTGATCTTCATCATTGCATTACTTAAGTAGATCAAAAATTGAGAACAAGTCCCCCATTCTTAAATGAGGAATGCCTCTGCTTCCCAGATGTGTAGCACAGAGATAAAACCACTGCTGATCCAAGCTTATACAGCATGGCAATGGGAAAAGCTTAGAATGATTCATTAACTTCCTATCAAATGCTCTGTTTGTGCTGTTGTTTGTTTAAAGGTGTCACATTACAGACAAATATATTGGAAGATTTTCCTTCAACTTGATTCATCATAAGCCAAGAACATCTTATTCCAACCTGACAGCATACCATTATAAAACAATGGCAGATCATATATTATCAATTACATATGCAAAATGACGTAAGTACAAAGTCATACGTTCTCCCAGCTTAGCTGCTGCCAAAAACGCATGTCAGAGGAGATTGAATTGTCTGAGACTATGTATGCACAGTTATTTCGCTTTGGTCTTACTCTTCGTAATCCCAAAGACATATCCTTGTTAAGCACCTCAGCAATACATCTCATCTAGCATGTCAAATCCTTCCCCTTAGATTCCAACTACCATGGATTCTACTTCTACTAAACACATCATGTTTTAATGTTTGTCTCATGAATTGTGCTGGATACCCTGCTCAGCTTCCTGTTGAAGATAATAAACATAAAAATACTGAGTTTTCTTCAAGCATCACCAGATGTCATACAGCAAAGAGAAGTCTAGTCAAAGAATCTGTCAAGCAGCACTTGGTACAAATGGATTTAAAATTAATGCTGCTTCCAAAGTCAAAAAAGGTATTTCAAAAAATTTTCTGAGAGACTCTCTTCTAGAAAAATACTACAAAGATTAACAGTTTGAGAATATGAAAGTGAAAAACTTCTCTAACTCACTGACATTATCAAATAGATCAAACCCCTTCAGCACAATGAATCAACTGCCTATTAATCAATCTGAGCTGTTTTGCATATTGCCTTAGTTGTTCACTCTTAGTCAGATTATTGTAATCTCATATTATTTGGGGTGGAGGCGGGGAAGGAGGAAGTCTGTGTTCCAAGAAAGGCTGTAGTCCCCTGTGGTGGGGAAACCTCTAAACCAGACTCACTGGTTATACAGAAATGTTGCAAACAAGAACGTCAAATACAGAGGAAAGAAAATTTAAAATAAGGCTCCTGTAATTGAAGCTAGAAGCAAGTTTCTCAACATGCAAGATACTTCCAATATTTCTGCTTCAAATAAAACACTCTTGCACAGGGCATTTTAACCAAATTCAAAGAATGGTTCACATCTGAAAGTTGAAAAATTTGCACCTTAGGCCCTGTTATAGCACCAGTCATTTCCTTTAAAAAAAAATCGTAGAATGTCTGCTTTTCCAATTTTGCAATGGAACACCTCATACTGCTTGTCTTGGCTACTTTCACAATTATCCCTGTTTTAGCATATAACTATATTGTTACAGCTTTCCAAACTGCAATTTCTATTCTTCCAGTTGTGAAATGAAGGCACGTTTGGAGGAAAAAAAGATAGCTAGTCTGAAGACCAACTCCATTTTCACATAAGCAACTCTGTTTAAACTGCAAGTATTCTGCTTAATTCAGGTATGTTTATGCCCACAAAAGGCTCTAGTGAATGAGGACAGATGGCCAAGAAAACATTGTCTCCTCCACTATACAGCTCCAGCTTACATTCAGGACTACAGCCAGTTGTATTTGGGGGGAAGGGTGAGAAGGAAACTATTAATCTCAAAAATGCAGACTTCTTTTAGGTTTTGCTAAAATTAATACATGATCTAGAACATGTCATCATTGTGACCTTACAATAGATCCTTACAGACCTCTACCGATACAGGTGCGCATACAACAAAGTCAGGGAAGGGCTGACAGATGAGATGGAATCCATTGTTTGGACCACTATCTAAATTGAAAAATAATCAATAACAAAGTTTAAACACCAAAACAATTTCTTATACAAAGTCTTTCCGGAGAAAACTAGTTTCATTTAACGTATTCTTGATGCATAGATTCAGTAGTTAGGAACTAACCTCAATAATCTCAAGAGAAATAACTCCTCCTAGAGTCTGCAGAACCACTGATTTTCTTCCAGATCAGGAAATTATTAAAACATCATTGAAAGTTTTAGACAGAATATTAAAGAGGGAAGCTGTATAATGAGGAATTGGGAGGGATTAATCACTTTAACTGTACGGAAATCCTGGTGACGCATCTGTTGTGGGTAACAGAGAGGGGCTGCCATTTCATTCCTGGTTAAGACTCTGAGTAGTCTCAAGCCTTTCAGCACATAACTATGAAAGGAAAAGATACATGCCTGAGCACGTCCCTTGTCCCAACACGAGAAGGGGGAGGGTTAATCACGTCCATCCGCCATTTTCTGAGCGGAGGAGGAGGAAGACATGTTGGAACAAAAAAAAAAAAAAAAAAGGCAACAAAAGAAAGCAGCCATTTCCAATACCGGCTCCAAACTCTCAACCTCATCAGGAAAACTGGCTCTCACCGAAACACTTGCATACTTTGTTCTAAAATCACAACAAGAATTTCTCATACTGCTGAAGATCTTGCTTTGAAAGCACAGTATATATAAGAAAAGACAGTGAGTTGGTACAGAGGATACCCAAATAGTTGTTTTCCCCGAAAAACCCAGTTCTTCCCAGGTAAATCCCTTCCTTTTTAATGATGGTGTCCTGCCTCACATTAAACTTAAAACAAAAATCGGTGTACTGCCATACGTGAATGATTCCTACCGTATATGCGGGATGCCAACTCCTCCCTGCAGAATCTTGTATAGTTTGCTTTCATACAACAGCTGGGGATGTCTAGCCTTCTGAGACTCCAACTTTACAGCAACTTCCTACAGTGAGAGGGAATAAGGAGTCAGAGCAGTGTCCACCAAGCACAGCCTTGCCATTGAGGTTTAAGGGGCACAGCACTTCAATATTCCCCATACACCCCTGCTGCAAATGCTTTGAAGTATATACTTTTTATGCTCTGTGCTCAACGTCCTGCATTTTGTTGTGTCTTCAAATAAAATCCATATCGTGATGATTTGTACATAAATATCCGTCCCAGGTCATGAAATTGAGCTGGAAATGTAGAATCTTCAGATCCACATAAATGAAGAAGAACATACGTGGGTGTTTCTTCTTTACAGCTCAGAGCCGTGAGGGGGAGGAAAGAGGGAAAAAAAGCCAAGAAAAAGAGCTGAAAAAACAGGGGATCTTCTTTGTTTCTATTACTGTTGATGAAAATGAGATAAAGTGTTCCCCAGCTGGGAGAGAGAGGGAATAGATGATTGGCGGAAGAAGGATGACTTTTGCCGGTCATAGAAGACAAAGTATGCTTTTCCCAAAAAACATACTGGTCTCCTTCCCCTACCACCCGCAAGCGAGCTATGCAACTACTGGGTGAGGGGCCACGATCGCAGGGCTCTGCCACGGGAAGGGGCAGTGCCACCCCTCCCGAGGATGAATGCACTCCAGCGGGGCAAGCCCCTCAACCCCTGGATACGCACCTTCACTCACCCACCCCGCGGAGGGTGGCTGAGCCACCCCGGCGAGACGAGGCCGCCTGCTGCCTCACAGGCGGCGATCCTGCGGGCAAAAACCTGGCTTCAGATTGGCCTCAGGAAGGTTACTGTTGCTCTGGGTTTCCCGTCGAGATGTGGAAGGGACCGCGCAAACGGACCCAAGGAAGTGAGGGAGTGCGAGCCGCCCTTACCTCCCCGTTGGTGATGTTGATCGCCAAATAGATGTCCCCGAAGGAGCCCGACCCGATCTTCCGCACCAGCTTGTATTTGCCTCCGACAATGAACTCGGCCTTGGAGCCGCTGCTACTCGCCATGGCGAGGGGCAGCTGAGGGCCCTCCCGGCGCTGAGAGGCTCAGGGACTAAAGAGGGCTCTACTACCGCCTCAGAGGAGGGAAGAGGGGTAGGGGAAGGAAAAGAGGGAAAGGGAGTGAGGGCAAAACAAGGAAGGCTGGTCCTCACTGCTCAGCTCCAGCCAGGCCCCTCCGGCGGGCGTCCCTCTCCCCGGCCGGACAGCACTCGGCTCTTGGCGCCCTCCAAAAAGACGAGAGACAGCCACCGAGGTTTTCTCAGGGTACGGAAAGGGAGAGCGGGGAAAGGGAAGGGAAACACGAAGCCCGCTGGCTCCGCCGGGTCCCGGCCGCCACCGGTCCCTTACTCGGCGGCCGCCGCCATCTTGTCTCTCAACCACAGCTACCGCGGGCACAAAATGCCCCCAGCCTGCAACAGCGGCTTCTTCACCGCGCGAGGCACGCCGGGAGTGGGGAGAGGGCGGTATGCGCGCAGGCGCCGGGTAAACAGCTGCCCCCTTCCCACCGCGCGCCTGCGCGCGGGGCTGGGTGGGCGGAGAAAGGGGCGGGGAGAAGGTGGTGTCCCGCCACGTGCACATGCGCACACACATCCTGCCCGCAAAGCCAATAAGCGGCGTCGCTCTTGGCCAGCCCCCGGCCCGGGGACAGCTCCCATGTTAGCTGCGCCCGATCCCGAGCCCCAGCGGAAGAGGAAGGCGAGAAGCACCTACACTGCTTCTTAAAGGGACAGCCCCCTTTGCGAGGTGGGGTAGGCCTGCTTTGGCCGCTCCCCACTCGGGACTGGGAGCAGGGTGGGTGCCTTGAGGCCTTTTTTGAGTGTTTGCTCTGCCCACTTGCACCAGCGTCCCTCAGGCCGTGGGGAAGCTCCCTGCTGACCTGAGCATCTGGGCGGGGCAGCCCTTGAGGTACAGAACAGGAAAGAGGGCCGGGTCAGAATCACCGCCGTGACGCACACTTAACGTCGGGGCCGAAGTGCCTGGGCTGATGACACTCTTTCAAGGTTGTTACCACATCCCAAATCCCGAATTGGGTGCACTTTAATACTCTGAGTTTATATGTAATGAACCCACAGTAACCTGGTCTCCTGTACTGCTGCGCTGAGACACTGTGGTATCTGCAGCCTGGTGGCTTGTAGGACTGAGCTGAGGGACTTTGCCTTCCTCGTGCCTGTGCGCACATGACGTCTGCTTCATTACCCATTCCTGTTTGGCCTACCATGTCTGAGGTCCAACCTTCAGCCTGCTTGGATTGCAGGGCACAGCACTGCAGATCCTCTATGGGCTGTATGTATTTCTGCTGGGAGTTTCTTAATCCAGATGAGGATTCAGGAGGAGCCTGAGGAGTCTGTAGCCTCCTCATAAAGACCACACCATGGGCAGAGCCACCCATAATGCACATCTCTTGGCTCTGTGGTCCTCTTCTTCACGTGGTCCCTGTACTTGGCTCCTCTCCTTTTCCCAGATTGTTTTAACCCAGCAGCTCATGCCCCAGGAGCTGTTCCTTGCTGTCTGTCAAAACCAAGATCTCCGTTGCCCCCCTGCTCTGCTCAGTGCTCTGAGTTTTTCCTTAGCAGGAACACAAAACTGTGAATTCCTGGTGACTCATCATCACTCCCTGACAGAGTGGCGTCTTCTGCTGTGCAAGCCTACATTTGGGAAATGATTCAGTCTGCAGGAGAAAGAAAGCTCCTACAGTAATGTATGTAGAAGGAAAGCCTACTCAGGGTGTCTGCTTTGAAGGGAGGCAGCTAGAGAAACTGCCTTCCGGCTAGCCTGGTACACCCAAAATCATGGGAATAATAAAAAGTTTGATGTTAAGACTAGTCTATGCACAGATTTTTTTTTAATAGCTAACTATTTTGGAGAAAAGTGAGATTAAGAGGTCCAGGTTAGGACACTACTAGAAATTGTTACCGTAAAGGTAGAGGAGTTGTCTTAATGGAACAGCAGCCACACTGTGGTGGAGGCTTTCATTGCACTCACTATGTTGCTTTCTAGCTTGGTAAAGGCACTGTGGTACAAATACTTTCTGTCTGCAGAAGTGCAAAAAAGTCCTGACTTGTGTCCACCTGGCTATTAGGCAGCAAAGTAAGAGTTTGATTTGCCTTCTTCCTGTGGTGGACTCAGCCAGCTACATGATGAATCCATGGCGAGAGACTAGGAGGAATAGAGAGGGAAGGTTGGCAACCAGCAATGCACTGAACTGCAAAGATCAGTTCCAAGTTCCCCTTGTGCTTTAGAGAGCTTAGAATCAAGGTTTTACTAAAGGTCTCTTCACACCTCTAATAAAAATAAAATGCAAAGTATTCAAAATCAGCCTAGACTGTGCCAAATGCACCAGAGTGAAAAAGATGCTTCTGAGAACAAGCTAGCTTCCAGCTCATTCCCACTTTGGTTCTGTCAAGGAGCATTTGTGCGAGCAAGAATATCTGCACTCTTGTCACTCAAAAGGAATATGGAGCTTGTGCGGAGGAGCTCAGATGCATCACACACTAGCTAAGAAGGGTGGAGTTTCAAGGGCAAATGAGGTATCTTTAAACATCACACTCATTTCTAAATGCAGAGCCCCTGTGTCCTCAGCTACCCTCACACTGCTGTTAATGGTGATTTGCAGACAGCTTAGGACTGATGTGCACTTAGTGGCCTTTGGGGTTTAGCTGTTTTTAATGGTTGCTCTGGATGGGATTTGAGCAGTTTGGAGGCGTTTGGCTTGAATCACGTACCTTTGGAGGAGCTGGAAAAACAGGTCTGCAGCTCCTGGCCACTGAATAGACCACGCATGGGTGTGCAGGAGAGAGCGTCTCCTGGGCTATGCAATGCTGCCACCTCCTGCCTGCCGGAGGACATCTCTGTGTCAAGGGGATAATGCCCGTGTCTTGGGCCAGGGAACACCACACATGACAGGGACTGGCCGAGCCGAGCCCGGTGCAGACGAACCCAGGCACACCTCTTTCCCAAAATGTCTGCAGTCTGGTTGGGTGTTGTGCAAAAAAGATGACCAGCAATCAGCAATTCGTATTTTTTCTCTTGGTTGTTTTTAACATGCATTCACTAATGAGTCCTGCAGGAGAGATAGGAACAGAGCCATTTAAAGAAGGACCAGTCTGAATCATAAACCAGGCTAAAACCAGGACACAGAAGAAAGACCTACTAGCACAGTTGCAGCTCCATCATCCCTGCCCAGGAGCAGTGAGGATACCTGTGAACACCCTTCTGCACTGGGACCATGAGCGTGGGAAAACCACACCAACTTCAGCTCTGGCTGTTCTGTGAAGGAAGAGCTGGAGAGCCCTGCTCCAGCCCAGCACCACTGTCCAACCATGTGCCATGCCAAAATGACCTCAACCTCACTCATGCTCCTGGACAACAGAGATATCCCAGGCTCCTGTCTAAAGGCTCCTGGGGAGGAAGGAACAGTGAAATAACAAGCTAAGCAAAAGTCATGATTGAAAAAGTCAAAGGGCATGCAGTGCCTCTGTGCTGGGGCAGTCAACTCATATTCGGGTCAAGTTATACTTTCAGAGGCTCTCTGGAGTGGAGCTGCTATCTTCCAGGGCCTGCCTTCTGCTGCTGCTATGGTTAGGACATCAGAACACCAGGAATGTACATCCTGAGTGCTTCCACAATACGGACTGCAAAGGGCAAAGCTGTGGACCACAAAGGGCAAAGTTAGATGCCACAGCTGAGCTGAGCTGACATATTCCATCCCCTACCCAGCAGCAGACTCCTGCTCACTCCTGGCCAGCTGCTCCAGCAGTCTGGCCCTTCACTGAACCAATGTGTCTCCTAACCTGGCAGGAGACACTTGCCTTGTTTTGCCAGGCTAGTTTTCTGATGGTTTAGGGAATCAAGTTGTCTTGTGCAGGGTTCAAAAAAGCTGGAGCTGATGCAGAGGAATAAGAGGAGTGGGATTAGCAGAAGCCCAGGTTCTTCAGAACTTCAGAAAGCCCAGGTTCCTCAGAAATAAAACTATCTTCTGTCTTTTGACTCATCCCTCAGACACCTAGCATTAGATCCTCTCCAGAGCAGCATTTTCACCCTGTGTAGCCAAGAAAAAGCAGACCTAGGGTCTGATCTGCTGTCTGAGATGTTGTCTCAGAGAGATAGAGAACCTAGGCAGTTTTGCCCTCAGTTTTGTCTGTAAGTGGACAAAACCCAGGTGCAGGTGAACAAACTGAGACATGACTAACAGATTTCACTGACTCCTGGGCAGCTAAATTCATCTCAGTATTTCTTTGCTCTTTGGCAGGAGTGGCAAGTGAGCTTCTGGTATGACTGAAGGATTTATGTTTTAAATTACATCTGGGTTGCAGGTTTGTAGGCACAGCAGGTTGTTTGTCTAGGGACTTGTTTGTTCTGCTCTGGCATCTCCTCACTCTTCCCCAGTCCACACTGTTACACCATGAGCATGCCCTTCACACAGGGGCCTTTGCCCTCCCTCCTGAGCCCCTGGGCTTTGGCTTTGCGCTGACCTTAGCTGATTCTCCATCCAGCTATTTTTAGCAGAGCTTATGGTGTTTGGAGAGGAGCAGCTTGTGCCAGTAAGAACCAAACCAGGCTTGTGCTGGGACCTTACACACCCTTTGACTGTCCTGTCTGTGTGCCTGAGGACAACCCATTGGGTGGCTTTGCCAAACTCTGCTTCTCCTCAGCTGCCTCTGACAGAGCAGGTGGATGTGGTGCTCACCAGGGCATTGCAGTGTGGTGGGACAGATCTGCTCCCTCTGCATTCTTTGGGCAATGTCCTGCCTGACACCAGGCAGGTAATGCCAAGGGCATCCACAGGTGCCAAAGAGGTGTTACTGGCCATTCTTTCCATAGTTCTCATCCCTGTCCTCCTGCTGCTCCCTCCCCTGTGCTGGCACAGCCAGGCACAGGGCTAGGGGCAGCCAACCCAGGGAACTGATCCAGGCTGAAAATAACTCTGTTTTTCCGGAGCAGTCTGACACTGGCTGCATTTGCCAGGCTGGCTTTTAGCACAAAGCTTGAATGCCAGTGCTGGCACGAGGCAAGAGGCACCATTATTTTTGGCAAGGGTGCCTGCTTTAAGTGTTCACACATAACCCTCAGAAAGTTGTCATTCCTTGTAGTCCAGGGTTACAGCCAGCACAGGCAATGCTTTATTACATCAGAAAAGATATGAGTAGCTGTGCCATGTCTGACCTGGAGCCTGGGATTTCATCTCCAGTACCGCTCCAGGAGAAGCACAGCAAAGATAGCCAAGGCTGGGGTGTGAGCCTTCCCCACTTATGCCAAAAATGCCAGTGTGTGTGTAACATCATGCCTTGCTTGTCCTCTGGCAAGGAAGGGGCAGAGAGGGACCTAGAGCTGAGGCATGATTCCTGGGCTGAGCCTGGAGCAGGGCTGGGCAGTGGCACAAACCTCATTCTTGCAGGACTTGAACAGAACCAAAGGGATCTGGGTCTAGGGAGAAGGTGTCCATGAGCTAACAGCACCATTTCCAAGCCTTGCAAGAAAGTTAGAGGGGAGTTCTGCAGTCTGTGACATTCTTGGTTTTTTGGAGGTGTTTTTTTTTTCAAGTGGTGAGGGAAAAGGGGGATTTTCACATAATTTTGATGACTCATAGGAAATGCTGTTAGTGCACAGCTGAAGCTAGACCAAAGAACTTGTTCCCTGGAAGACTTTTTTCTGCAGATTTTCTCTAGCGCCAAGCAGCAGTGTCTGTGGGCTGCTTGGACTGCCTCGTCTTTGCTGCAGAGCTTGGACTATCCACCCAGGCAAGAAGGTTCAGAGTCATGAGATCCCTAAAAGTTTTTTTCTTGATGGAGCTCATCTTATTTCCTTTGGGACACCTTGTTTTACCTTGCCTCAACTCTCTGAAAGGCCATGAAATTTCCATGAGCAGGTTCCTTCCCTAATCCAGTGCCAAGAGGCTGTGCAGCTCCAGAAGTGTTTGTAGGTAGATGGAACTGCATCTCCTTTCCTTTGGCACAATTGCTAGGACAATTTTCTGAATGGGGATGAAGCTGAGGTCCAAATTTGCCAGTGATGTCAGATTTGAAATTGCTTTGTGTGCTTGACCAGATGTACTAGATAAGAGACTCTGAAGAAGTCATGAGCAAAAAAAGATGTAAATGACAGCACAGCTAATTCACTGCATGTCAAGTGCTGTGGATAAGTCTCCAGCAGCATTTTCTCGGGTGCTTTTGAATCAATTACCCTGCTAGTGCAGAGTACTGGTATTTGGCATCCAAGGCACATTTCCTCTATTGAGACTGCTTAAATCATTCAGGTCCAAATCACTGAGGTGAATCTCCTCTAACTCAAAATAAATCAGCTTGTGGATGATGGCTGGTACCCCTGGGAGTAAATCTTCCCTGTAAGTATAATTTCTTGAACAATTTCAGGGAACATGGAGTTTATACATTCCATGTGCTGTGGTTTAGGATGCCAGGGAGGATAAGAGGAACTAAAGCAGGTGGTGCAGAGTGTCTGCTGCAGCATCAGAGCAAGAGCCTGGAGTGCAGGATGTGGCCAGCTCATTCCTGTCTGCCCAGTGCACGCTTTGGCTGTGCTGGGTGGACACTGCTGCTCTCCAGTGGAAGGAGCCAGCTCAGCACAGTCCATCCCAGCAGGCTCCCCATTACCCTCTTCTTGTGTTGCTCTGTATCTCTCTGCATACTGTGGGAGAAATGACACAGAGCTATGAGCAGAGGTTATGTACCCCTATTGCCCAAACCCCTCTGCAGCAGGGGTGCTCCCTCTGCCTCCCACCTTCTGAATCTTAAAACATTAGAGGCTGCCTCTGGGTGAGGATCAGCACTTTAGCAGACTGCAGATGAGGGACCCAATCAAGGGCTGCCGAATCTGGTGATTTTATCACTAAGAGCACATCATGCAGTGGCTTTTATCTGCTCCTCCTCAGGTGTCATGGGGTTAGTTCTGTGAAGCCAGGGTGTTACAGTTCCTTCCATTTTTATAAAACAAGTTGCTTCTTCCCGTGATTGGAAAGAAAAACATGCTTGAGACCACCCCAGAGAGCCTGGAGCACATGGTGCACCGGAGAGGAGACTTATCCTTCCAGGAGCTTGTTTGTAAATGCCTCTTTGAATTTTAAACATATTTCCCAGGCCATCCTCCTGAATTCTAAGTCCTGGGGTGAGATTTGCAGGAAAGTAGCTCTATCATAGTATCACAGTATCTGATGGATGCTACTGAGCAAAGTATCCCAAGATTTGGACTAAGGCCGCAGCACCTGATTCCACACAAGTTGTGGCTGGAAACATGAGGCTCCAGCCCCTTCATGAGCATTTCCTCACAGTAGTAGGACCCACTTGTGTCTTTTTCTTTCCAACAGTCACTTGCAGGCCTGAACATATTCTCCACACATTGGAGCAGCTTTTCATGTCAATCAAAAACTGATTCTTGTTGAGATAAAAAAAACAAAACCCAAACATGGGCTGAGAGATGCTGTTTGATTATGCCTGAATTTTTTCTCTCCCCTCCTCCAAAGATCATCATGAGCTCTGGTTCATTAGCGTTTGTGAAAAGCACAGGGTGGAAAGTGCCAGATAAGGGGAAAGACTCATCACATGTCATTGTCACCACAGTACTGGAAATATCACTACCAATCAATCAGCCCCTTGATGCGCAAGGCCTTGCTGCACATCTCCGGAGCAGCAGTCACACCACGTGGATCCCACTTTATCATCAGAGGAGCAGAGCAAGCAGATGAGAAGGGTGCAGGCTGTCCTGCTTTGACACTCTTGAGAGTGAGCTCTTTCAAGGGCCCCTTTATTGATGAGCCTTTGGCTAATTTTAGCACCAATGAATAGCAGCTCAGCCCAGAGCAAGGGCTGCGGTTTGCAAAAGCAGATGTCCAAGTTAGATGCTTCACCCATCATGTGGGCAGCCACAGAAATGGCCCTGTAGAATCTCACTGGCAGCCCTGGTCTTGCTGTGCCCATGTTCCAAACCAGCCAGGGACACACCAATTTAAGTCTCGGAGCTGGATGACAGTGAGACCCTGTAGGCACAGCTTAATTTCAGGCTTTCTGACACAGCAAGGCAGCTTTTGGCCACTGTTTTTTCTGGCAGTAGACTGAACTGCTGCCTGCTGCTTAGAAGAGAAGGGTCAGCCATCTGAGTGCCCTGGGAAGTAGCAGGGTGCCTTGAAGAACAGGGCATTTTGCTGACACCCATGATGCAAATCTGGTAGCAGCACCAGCTAGGAGCGAGCCTGCCTTCTACTCTGCACTGACTGCAGCTCCAGCATGAGCACCACAAGCTGACTCTGCATCCTCCTCCACCATGGGGGAGCAGGTGCTGGCAGGGCTGGGCCCTGCTACAGAGCAGGAGGGCACCTCTGACAGCCCACAGCCAGATTCAGATGCAGAGTGGATCATGATGGGAATACAGCTCTGCTGGTCACTGCCTCATGCCTGATTTTGTCACTGAGGTTGAGCTGAAATACAGGCATTTTTATTTTCATTGTGTGAAGCTCCAAATGCAGAGCTCTCATAGCTACACTCCTTCTTCAGCCATCTCCTTTGGGTCTGTGAGACTACATCTATGTGGTGGTGACTGACACCTGGCACAGGAATGTCATAACATAACTTCCTAACACAAGAAATAGACACCCGTACCCAGGGGGGTGCAATACTTGATCTACTGGTCACCAGTGCAGGCGAGCTCATCAGGGACCTCAAGACTGGAGTCTCCCTGGGCTGCAGTGATCATGCACTAATGGAATTCCCAATCCTGAGGGTCACTAATCAGCCAAGAAGCATAGTCAGGACCCTGAACTTCAGAAAAGCAAAATTCCAGCTCTTTAAAGAGTTACTCAGCAGGATACCCTGGGAAATGGTCCTCAAGGACAAGAAAGCAGAACAGAGCTGGCAGATCTTTAAGGACACTTTCCATAGAGCACAAGAGCTCTTGATCCCCAGGTGTAACAAATCTGGTAAGAAAGGGAAGAAACCAGCATGGCTGAGTCAAGACCTGCTGGCCAAATTAAAAACCAAAATGGAACTACACAGGCAGTGGAAGCAGGGACAGAGATCTTGTGAAGAGTACAAAGATGCTGCCCGATGGTGCAGAGATGAGGTCAGGAAGGCTAAAGCATGGCTAGAGCTCAGCTTAGCAAAGGATGCAAAGAATAACAAAAAGGGATTCTACAG
>VWZO01014398.1:272411-314999 GCA_013396975.1 Bucco capensis
CACATCCAGAGGGTAGTGGTCAATGGCTCGATGTCCAGCTGGAGATCAGTGACAAGTGGTATCCCTCAGGGCTCTGTGCTGGGGCCTGGACTGTTTAATATTTTTATAAACAATATTGACAGCAGCATTGAGTGCACCATCAGCAAGTTTGCAGATGACACCAAGCTATGGGGTGCTGTTGATAAGTTGGAGGGGCAGGATGTCATCCAGAAGGACCTGGACAAGCTAGAGAGGTGGGCCCAGGTCAACCTCATGAGCTTCCAAGACCAAGTGCAGGGTCCTGCACCTGAGTCAGAACAATCCCCACTATCAATACAGGCTAGGGGATGAGATGATGGAGAGCAGCCCTGGAGAAAAGGACTTGGGGTGCTGGTGGATGAGAAGCTGGACATGAGCAAACAGTGAGGTTTGTTTTATCACCCTGAGTAACTGGGGATGGTGTTCTGAAATCTCCAAACTCAGATTGTATTCAGTAGGGCTGCCTGGCTATCATGATGATCAGATCATATCATCAGACCATGTGGCAGCAGGCAAACAGAAGACACTGGAGTCAGTCACTGTGTCCAAACAGCCAGTTCTTGCCACCTTGGAGCTGATTACAACTGCTGTGAGCATTAAGCAGTGGAAGAAAGATGTGCACAGAGAGTTACTGGCTGGTGAAAGTGTCAGGACAGAATTCTAGCAAAAGAAATTTTGTATATGATTTTTTGTGACCAGGACAGGTATTATGGTTTCCACAAATTCCCAAACGCCTTTCCCCATCTTTGTCTCCAGGACACCACCAGGCAGCTGTTACCAGCAGAAGTATTTGCTCTCATTAGGCTATAGGCTGCCAGAAAATCCAGAGGAGACTGGGCAGAGGGGTGTTCCTCACGGTGAGGTGTTCCAAAAAGTGTTTCGAAACAAAAAGTGGACTTCAGTTGGTTGTTGTTAGTAACTGTTCTCTTAAAGCCAAAGGGAACGGGATCTTCTCATGTTGGCATGGCTTGTCCAGCACGTGGCACAGGTCAGACAGAGCCCACAGTGTGGGGTAGCCTGCCTGCAGAGCCTGTGACCAGAGCAGCCCTGGCTCTCCTTGGGCAAGGACACAGAGTGCCATGCTCCCAGTCAGCTTCCTGGTCTGTGGCAGTGCTTTGACATAATATGAGAGCCATGTGGCAGCTTCTCTAGGCCAACATGCTGGCTCCAGCTGTGGCCCACAGCAGTTGTTTACAAAGGAACAGTGTAAGGGAACAGCAAGACTTCCTGAGAATAGTCCCCCAGCTCCCACCAGTCCTCTAGCCTTAAGGAAGAGATGGTGGTTCATTGTACTGAATAACCCAAAGGATTTTTCTTCCATGAATTCATCCAGTTCCTGTTTAAATGCTTTGCATCTGTCACATCCTGTGGTGAGGAGCTCCACAGTATAACTATACATTGCACTGAGAGTCACTTCCTTTTCCTTATTTTCAGTTTCCCTCCAGGTAGTTTCATTTGGAGCTTATACTCCTGTTCTGGAACAAGGGGGTGATCACCCCTCCATACCCTCACATGCCTCCCAAGATGGTCCAAATCTGTATCATGCCCTTCTCCATCATCCCTTTTACTGGCCATGGAGCCATTCCTCACACAGAGGTTGTTCCAGAGCTTTAGTCACTCCTGCTTCCCTTCTTTGAGCCAGTTCCATATCCCTCTTGTGAAGGAGGCAATGGAGAGAGCCAGACATGCATGCATCCTCCTGACTGTGGGCACATCAGTGGCTTGTGCAGTGGCAATGCTTCCTCTATCATCCTCTTGCCTAGTTACTTCCAGCATTCCACTTTCTGCTTTGTCTGCTCCAGACATTTTGGAAACTTCATTTAGCACTACTTCCAAGATCTCCTTTCTGGGAGGAGATGCACTGGTCAGAGCCCATCACTGGGCTACCAATGTTAGACTGGTTTTTGTATGTTTGCTTTGCCTTTACCTGAATTTCTTTGGCTGCCTTACTGTCCTACTGCTCGGGGAGAAGGACCTGGCATCTCCTCACAGCCTGCCTTTGGCTGCTCTGCTCTGAAGAGCTGGGTGCTGGTGGCAAACATGATCACTTTGCTACTCCCACCCTTCTTCAGATCACTTCTGGACATGGGGTAACACCCCTTTGTTGTGAAAACAGACCCTTTAGTTCACTCCTTCCTATCCTGCCTGTAGCCTGTCAGGTCATTCTTCTCTCCCTCCCACACAGCACTGTGTCCCCAAGGGCGTGTGGTGGGAGGCCTGGCCTGACATCTCACTGGACACCCCAGCAGACCACATGAACCAAGTTTCCTTCCCATCCTTGCTGGATGGATCCATGGTCCCCTTGGCCAAGAGCAGGACCTAAGGCCTGGCAGAGAGATCTCTAACTAGAAGGTGTCAAGGCTGGTGGTTCTCCACCATTGTGGCCTACAGTGAAGACCTACAGCTAGGGTGTAAGCTGGTGAGTCAAGGCAGGTGGAAGAGCTGGTGCTGGCATCTCATCTACACACATTAATAATGGAGACATTGCTCTGACGCTGCAGTCGTCTTGTGGCTGCAGGGAAGGAGATGAAGTAATGGCTGCTGACGCACGGGGAGCTCTGCTGTCAGCCAAAGCGTTTGATGGGCAGAGCACACCTTGGCCAGACACTGCTGCTTTGGCAGGAAGCCCTACGTTGCCGGAGACAGGACAACTTGGCAGGTATGGGGGGGCTGAGCTGAATGGGGCCATGAGGCCTGGGCAGCTGCTGCCCAGGCTGAGCAAAATACTCTCCTCTCAGCTGCTACTAGCACCTGGGACTCCTGGACATCATTTTATATTCCATGGTATTAGCTGCTGTTTTTTTCCCACAGCAAACTCCTCCCCAGTAAAACATTCTCCTTGCTAAGATATTAGAAAATGAGTAGAGAAGGATGTGTGGGCAATGTCATGATTTGGTCCTGCAGCCTTTCTGCTGCTGCTGGGGCTCCAGAGATCCCTGGACCTCTCCTTCCATCTCAACCTCTTTTCAAAAAAACAAACCCAAAAAACAAAAAACAAACCCAGCCTTCTGGGTTTGTTCAGCCACATCACTGCCTTCTCAGCCTTGGCATGCAGCAGCCCCACTAGCACTGTTCTGCCAGGGATCTGTAGTCAGACCTTCATTAAAGCCAGGCAACTGCCCACCCCCAAATTTCCATAGCCACCGATGGAGATGCCTGGCTTTCCATGCTTGATTGTTTATCTGTTCACAAAATGAGGGGGAAACCCAGGCATTATGCTGCTCCCCTGAAGAGGTTCTTGGTCATAGGCTTTCCCAGCCCATTGCACAAAGCTCCAGGGCTGCTCCCACCTGCCCTCCTTCCCATCAGTGCATGGTGCTAGAGGCATACTGCAAGTTCTTTGCATGTTCCTTACTATGCTGGAAGACACGGCACATTGACTAAGATTCTTGGACTGGGTTTCTGCCTTCAGTAGTGAAACAAGCACACAATGATCCCTCTAGAGGGGGCAGCTATTATGCTTGTCTGTGGTGGAGACACAAGCCCTGTCAAGGGAGAGACACTCCTAGGTGCGTCAGTGAAACATGGGATGGAGAGCTTGCACTCAGACTGGCTTGGCAGCTTCTAAGGCCTTCTCTTGCCTCACTCCCACCCTTTGCTTCTCTCTCAAGCAAAAGAAGTCTGGTCCTGCAACATCTCCTGCACAGGCAGCAGCTAATGTGGCAGCTCCAGAATAACTACTCTTGCAGGAACTTGCCTGGTGGAGTAGGTGCTGGTGGGACTCCAGGGGCATTTCATCCCTGAGAAGGTGAATCTCGAAGGGATGTGCCTTTGCTTATCTTCTCGTGCCCTCACCTTGAGCAGGAGAGCAATTGCACCCAGGGGTGGGATGCCAGCAGTGGGGTGTCTGGGTGCCCAGATGCGTGGGTAGCCCAGGGCGAAAGCTTCGTGTTCTGCTGGGAGGAGGTGGCAGTCACGTGGAGCTCCAGCTCTGTGGGTGGGTGGTTGTAATGACTCGGCAGGAGCAGAAACTGTACAAATCAGGCAGGGAGAAGGTGTTGGTTTGATCAGTGGAAATGACTAATCAGCACACACCACCAGAATTTTCTAAGCTCTTCTTACCTTTCTCATGTCTTATTACCTCCTCACTCCCAAGCAGAAGATGCTTATTGGGATGGCATACTCACCCTGTGGTGTGCTTTGGGCAAGGAGTGTTATTGCTGACACTGCCCCCTGATGGGGTATTGGTGGCCCCAGCTGAGACTGGACTAGTCTGGAGACATTTGTCCTTCCTTCCAGAGCTGGAGGGTGCTGCAGACACGTCCATCCCCCCTGGCATCCCTGTGCAGGTGGCCATAGACTGTGCACACCTCTGTGTGCTGCTCAGCCATGGCTTTCCAGGCCAAGTCAGGACAGAGGCAGGGACTAAGCGCCTGTCTTGCTCATAGGTTTGGAGACTCCAGCACCAGGAGGGGCCTAGTGTGTGTGTCCTTACCAGGCAGGATAGGAGACCTTGCAGACTACAGGCCTTAGGAAATAACCTGTTTGCTCACTGGGTAATTGTTCTCTCCAGCAAACTGTTATCCTTCACCAGCAAAGATAGCAGCAAGAAAAGCAGCCACCAGCATCCCTGTAGTAATGGGAGGAAAAAAAGAATAAATATCAGCTCTCCTTGGTTCTTGGAGCACAAGATGGCAGAGGGCTCCCAGCAGAGCACTGCTCCACACTGGTCCTGAGAGAGCAGGCACCGCTGTCTGAGCAGAAAGGCACATACCTCAGCATTCAGTGCCCTCAAAACAGCATCTGGCTTTCTCTTCAAGCTGTCCTCACCATGAGCTGGCTCAGCTGGTAACAGGGACATGGGACAAAGGGGTGAAATGCCCAGAGTCACCAGCCCTGGGAGAGAAATGGAGATTTGGGGGTAAGAAAAGCAGTACAAGGCAGCAGGACTTTGTGGGAAGAGGGACGGACCACAGAGGCTGGTGGGCATGAAGCTTCAAGCACGAAAATATGAATACAGGAGGCTTGAACTGCTGTAGCCTCAGAGACACCAAGAGGGCAGAAGCCTCCCACCATGAAGGAGATCTGCTTGAGGTCCATAAATAGAAAGGCCCTCTTAGAAATAAAGAGCTGACTCTTAATTTATTCTGCTTGGATCAAATTCTATCTGCCTATTTTTAGGCTGTGCTCTGCCTGCAGCTCCTTCCAGACCACTGGGGCTAACACAATTTCTACCTGCTTAGGAGCAGGTCCTCAGCACAGCCCTGGTGAAGTTTGTAGATGGGATTACTCAATCAGGTATGCTCAGCCCTTCTTCCTTCCTGCAGAGGATTTAAGGACAGGTTACATTATCTGGGAAGGGGAGAAGGAAGAGAAAGGAATGACATCCATGTGTTTTTGCAGGAGTTGCTCATGCTGATGGCCAACTCAGAAGAATGAAAATCTTTCATTTTATGGGCTTTTCCCCCCTTTCTCTAGCACCTTAGCTCAAATTTCCCTGCTTTGCACAGCACGCACAAGCAAGAGTGTTAGAGGCAAAGTCCACTTCCTTGACCTGCAGTGTGGGAAGAAGTTTTGTGATTAGGACACACCTGCAAGCACATTCTTGAGCTGTTGTTTTTTCACTCCTGTTTTCATTTCTGCCGTGAATGGCTGATAGCAGCATGTGGTCATGAAGTTCTTTCAAGACGAGAAAGAAATCGAAAGAACAGTAATAATGGAAAAGATTAAACATAGGAAATGTAACTTTCCTGTGCAAACCTGCTACTCGCGGAGGAACCCCTGCCTGTTGTTATTAGGCACAGCCTGAACTGTTGTGCTTTGCATGGCTGGAAGTTGTGTTTATTTTCTGAGCAAGCCCTGACTAACTCAAAGCTTATCTGGAGTGTTCCCAGAGAGCCCCCTGATGGCTTTAGCTTTCCTCCAAGCAGCCTGAGCTTTCAGGTTTTGAGTAGATGGGAAAATCCTTGTTGACAGTAAACGCCTTTGCAGGAGCCAGCAGAAATTTGGGATGAGATGTAGGGGGCCAGTAACCACCTCCTTGGCTGAGATGGTACCTTCTCCTCAGATGGCTGCATACACACTGGGCAGCTGCGTATTCCTGCCTGAGCTTGGCTCAGCCACAGCCTCCCAGCCTGCAAACCTTCCTCCTTCTTGCTGGTGCATTTACCAAGAAGCCTATTTTGAGCCGGAGCCCAGCACCATCAAGCAGGTGTTTCTCCAAACTCTTTACTGGGTCTGTGGTCATCATACAAGGAGAGTCACAGGGAAACCTTGTCCCATCAGCAGCTTAGGCTTGTTTTTAAATTAAATACTGCTAGAAAAGAGCTTGTAGAGTTCTCCTGCTGTGACAGTGGGTGTGAAGAAGGCTGGGCGGTGACATGAAGGTTGCTCTGCAAGAAGCATCCTATAAAAACAGTTTTGCAATGAGGTTACACAAACCTGGCTCTCTTGTGGGACAAGGCAGTCCTGCTTCCCTACCACTCTCTGCAGTCACTACAGGGTCCCCCACAGTCTTATGCAAGTTCCCACACTCTGCCAGTGCTTGCCAGGTTTTGTGTTGGCAGAGTGGGAGTGCTGGCTGCCCACAAGGGTGCCAATGCTGAGTGCTGGCGACAGTCCACTCCTCTGAGACCCTTTAGCTTGGCTTAACCTGAGCACAACACCTTGCCCGGGACACAAACAATTGTGCTCGACCAGCCGGCGCCTATTTGCTTTTCCCTTGTAAGGAGAGCCAGGCAAGGGCAGCCAACCTGCTCTCACACTTCCCTGGGGAGCTCTGGAGTGCCCTGGAGTGGTGACAGTGCTGTGACACTACTCCAGGTCCCTGAGTCACCTGGGCCAGTCAAGCAGATCTGCCGGAGTTCCAGCCCCAGGGCTGGATGGGAGGAGTGTGGGGGCAGCAGCACAGAAGGAAGGAAATGGCTTGAGATGGGGTGGGGAGGGAAGGAGTTGTCAATTGTTTCCCACAGGGCTCAACTGGCAAAGCCATCCTGCAAGGAGCTCACTGGAGCCAGGTTATCCAGTGTCTGAAAAACTGGACTGGAATGGGAAATATGCCTGGGACAACACCCATGGTGTGAGCTGGCTGGCGTGGAGTGGGTGGCAGAGGATGTCACCTGGCTGTGCTGGCCCTAGCAGGGCAAGAACACTGTCTGAGGAGGGCACACTGCTCTGCCAGCTTGGCAGCAGCGGGAGCATGGTTTGTGTCCTGTCATGATCAATCACAAGATGCTGATGGGAGCAAAGTGATAGTGACATGCCTCAAGGGGTGATGGTTTCACTGGATGGAGAAGAGTGCCTTCCTAAGGATGAAGGTGGAGAACTCCTGCCATTGCTGTGATGCCAGCCCTAAGTCCATATGGCATGAGCCAGAGTGGGGACTGGTCTCACAAGGTGGCTTTACCCCAGTCACCCACCAAACCAGGGGACTTTGCTGTGTGTTGGCTTCTCCTCAAAGACATGCCTGGGCTTTTGTGCTTCTGTGTTGTTCCGTCCCTGGCTCCTGACACATTGCTGCTCTGTTTAGCCATCTACAACTTCTCCCACATGCTGCAGCATTCCTACAGTGGACAAGGGAAGGCAGTTTCATGCTTGTTGCTCTAGGTCCTCAGCTGAGTCCCATAAGCTGCACCCAGCTTCTCCGTGGGCAGGATGGAATGCAGGCAGGGAAGGATGCAGGACAGGCTGGCCTTCCTGGCACCAGCACTGGGTGGGAGCTAGTGGGGCAGATGCATGCAGCTCCCCATGCTGCCCAGTCCACAACAACCCCTACACCTCAGCTGGTGGGGGCTGGCTTGCACCCCTAGAAATAGACCCAGTGGGAAAGGCTACACCAGGAAGCTCATCTTGACCAGTGGGGGTGTTTGGTTCTAGACACAGACACTGCCTGTGACCTGAATGAGTCACTGAAAGACTCAAAGCCCTTTTTTACTGTGACACTTTTTGGACACTGCAAGCCAGCCTGGAAAAAGCCAGAGGCTGCTATGCCCTGCCTGTGGCTGGGCTGGGGATGAGGTTCCAGCTGTGGGAGCTGGCTGCAGATCAGCCTCTCTTCTCAATAGCTTGTTTACAAGGATGCAAACACCTCACAACTGAAAAAACGTCATGCTAAATAACCACTAGCTCCCAATGGCTCAATCTGTGCTACCACTTCCTCAGTTCTGTGTTTTCATTTCTGTTTACTCCAAACCCTTTTCCATGGCTGAGCAGCTGGGAAGCAATAGTAGAGCAGAGGGGCCTGCAGCTAGGGGCATGCCTGCCAACAGGCTTTATGAGGGGAAGCCTGCACATTCATGGATAGGCTGTGGGAGCACCAGGGCACCAACAGGGCTCCACTGGCTAGTGCGCACCGGAGCAGTAGCAAAGCCATATAAAGACATAGAGGACTTCATTTACGGCAGGAGTGAGCCGGTGTGTCCTCTTCTTCCCAGTCGGAGTGCTTCCTGGCACATTCCATAGGGACGCTGGGGGCTGCGCTGCCCCACGTTTGGGGGAGACAAGGGGATGGACAGATGGACACGGGGATGGGCAAGGGGAAAAGGCAGGGCTGCGACTACCATGCTAAGGGTTAGTGCAGACCCAGGGACAGCGCTTGGGGACCAGCTGCTTTTGCAGGTGACAGCGCCCCCGTCCCCGCTGCTGCAGCAGCTCCCCCTGCTCGCTTTCCCCAGCCTGTCTCCCTCCCTCCCGAGGGCGACTGCAGGCGGAGGCGGTGAGCTCCCGCTGCCAGCCCTCCCGCCCGCCTGGCGGGCTGCCAGCCCCGCCGCGGCCGGGCGTGCGCAGGGCCCGCTCCGTCGCTCCTCCGACCGGCGCGGCCCGCACCCTACGGCCGGTGGGAGCGGGGGGGCCCGCACCCCGAGACGGGGGCTGTTCGTCCGTGCCGGGGGCTCCCCCGTACCCTGCGCTCGCCCGTACCAGGAACTGGCCCGCACCCTGGGCTGTCACCTCCTGCCCCCGCTGGCCGTGCCAGCCGGTCTGCGGTGCGGCCGGTTTATCATTAACTCCCCGCAGGCAGCAGAAGAGCGGCCGCAGCCGGGCAGAGCTCTCCAGAGCCAGCCGCTGCCTACTCCGCAGGTAAGGGCCAGGGTTCCGGGGCTCCGAGGAGGCGCCGGAGCAGCGTGAGGAGCAGGGCGGGGGTAGCAGGGCCGTGGTTGCTGCGGGGCTCAGCCAGTACCGAGGCATCCCCTGCGTGCAGGTCAGTGGGTGCTGCCGGGGGGCGCTACCTGTCCCCGCATGTGGACAGGGATGTTGGGAGCCACCGAGGCGGCAGTGACATGGCAAAGGCAGTCAGCTGCGTGGTGGGAGGAGAGCTGGGGAATGAATCCTGCTCCTGCTCTCTCCACCTGCTCCAACACTGCCCAGAAATGCTTCTTTTTCGTTTTGCACAATTCCCTTGTCCCTCTGATCCTTCAGGCCAGGGGGGTGAAGAGAGGGAAAGAGGTTTCCTAAGCTTGGGGACAACCCCCTAAAGCACCTGCACACTCTGAGGGATGCTGGTGCAGGGACCAGTGACACCTCAGTGCCTGCATGCCCCCGGGCTGCAGAGTGTCTCTCCAGGGCTCAGGGGCTGTCTCAGATCAGGGCTTTCCGCTTTCCTCCACCGCAGCCCTTTCTCTGGGCAAGGATTTGGCTGTCATCCCAGCCAAAGGACACTGGGCTTGTCCAACCGTCCTTGATGGGCTTCCTTCTGCCTGGAGACCTCTGAAGCACCCAAGGGGGCACAGGAAAGTATCTCCTACTCCCCATGTCCCATAGCTGCCAACAGCATTCCACAGGGGCGGCAGCCAAACCTACAGAGGGCAAGGATGACAGCTGGCAGGGTAACATGCCTCTGGAAGGCAGGCAGAGGTCCATACCTTCTCAGAAGCCATTTGCTTGCTGTGCCAAGCCCAGCTCTCCTCCAGTGGCAGTGGATGAGTGCCAGGACATTCACCCTGCTCGGTACTCACAACTGCATCACCTGCTTGTTAGCTGGACCCTTCCTCAGGAGAGGCTTGGGCTGTCCTTCCAGCCCCTCTCCCTGCTCCCACCACAGGCATTCAACGCTGCAGCCTCCACAGTGGGCACCTGGCATGTCACAGCCTGGCTGACAGTCAGGCGTGGTGGTTGACACTGACTGGACAGGTGGCAGAGGGCATGGGCAGAGCCACCCTCCCTATGCCACTGCTTGTGCTATCTCACTTCTATCCTGCCAAACCACCTCCACCCTGCATTCACCTCCTCAGCCTGTATGGGCAGGTGGCCTGGCAGCATCCCTCCCCCTGGCTGGGGTCTGGATCCTGCTGAGCTATGTGCTGGGCTGGCGTGGGATGTGCCGTGTCTCTCTCTCTCAAGGCCTCCTCGCCTGGGACTGAGCACATATCTGATGCTTTGGGAGCTGCTCCATCCTCCTTGGTATCAGAGCAGAGGATGTTCCCTGAGAAGGAAATAGCATGAATCAGCTCTTGATTTTTCATTCTCTCCACAGACAGAGAGGACAAAGGAGTGGGTTGTGCTGGGCAGGGCATGGACAAGGCACACCAGGGGCTGTGAGTGCCTCTGCAGCAGTGCCCTTGGCTCTGGCCACTTCTCTCCCCATCCCCGTCGCTTTTACATCATTTCTCCCTGCCACAGAAATGTCTCTTGGTCAAGCACTGCAAAAATACCCTTTGTACTTTGAATAGGACTCTTGAAGGCAAGGTGCCAGGTGCTGGCAGCCAAGGCAGGGAGGGAACAGCTAGCCATGGCAGCGGGAAGAAGAGGTAGCAAAACCAGCCCCTGTGTCAGGCGAGTGCTGCCAGGTCCCTGCCTGCAGCAGAGGCTCAGCTTCCCTGCATGTGGTTGCTGGAGTTAGGGCACGTGTGTGGCACATCGCTGCCTGTCACACATGGGTGTCTGCCCTCTGCAGCCAGCCTGATCCTGGCTTGCAGCACTTTATGGTTTTATGGTTTTGGAGTATTATCCACACCTTGCTTGTAAATGCAGATGGCTTGAGTGTTCCCAGAGATGTGCTGTGGGGTGATCCCAGCATAGGGAAGGGAGCACAGGCACTGAGCTGGGTTGGGCACTGGAGCATCAGTGCTGGGGCTACCCTTGCCACAGCCTGTCCCTAACACCCTGCCATGCCCTGCAGAACATCCTGCTGAGATGGCGAGCACCCACAGGGCAGAGCCCAATGCTGCGGACGCAGCCGAGACTGAAGAAGCTGTCTACGAGGAGGTGCAGCCCTGTGACAAGATGGAGCTGAACCAGCAGCTGGCCATGGAGGAGCTCATCACCACTGAGGCCAGCTATGTCCACAACATCCAGTTTTGTGTGTCAGACATCCGTGCACACCTCCAGAAAAAGCAGGTCAGAGGGGATACCTTCCCACAACCCAGGGGCTGGAGACCATAGGGTGAATCTGTAGAGTGCTGCAAGATGCCCAAATCACTGCAAGGAGGTCACCACGTGTTCACCTCCCACCTTCCTGAGCTGCCTCAGATCAGGCAAGGTCTTGGGTTGGTTGGACATTTGGTCTGACCCAGTACAGCCATCCTACAGCTTTAACCCTTCATCTGTAACATGTAAAGGCATCATTGCCCCACTCAGGAGCACAGCCAGGTCTCAGCATCCCAAGTGCCTCCTGAAATAGAGCATCACTCTAGCTCCTTGGGTGTTGCTTAGGGCAAATGGTAGGACATGAGTGCTCAAGAGGGCATGAGTGCCTCCAGAACACATGGTTCACCTCTGTCTGATGTATTTAGCTTACCCGAAGGAATCTTTGTTCCCTTCAGCTGCCTGATCTTGACCTGGAAGGACTCTTCTCTAACATTGATGACATCCTCCATGTCTCTAGACGGTTCCTGAAGAGTCTTGAGGCTACAGCCACCCAGAAGCATGAGCAGCTGCTCTGTATCAGTAAGTGTTGCAGTGCCAGGAGCTGATCTGCACCCACACATGCCTTTGCTGATGTTGGCAGTGCCACTGTTCCTGAGTGCAGCCCTACCCCATCTGTCCTTACACCTCCTGCACTTCCTTTGGCTCTGGGAAGTGCTGCTGCCTGCACTTTACTGTCCATGGGCAGCCACCCATGCTCACCCCATAGGGGCAAGGCAGACCTGCCCAACCTGCAGAAAGTGAGAGGCAGGGGTCAGCATCAGACCCAGCTTAACAGGGGTGCAGAGCACAGCCCTGGCACATTTGACTAGCACTATTCTGCAAGCTTCACCCTACCAGCAGGCTGGGGGGAAAGCTCTGCCCTTCTCTGAGGACGTATGAAAGGACCATCCTTTGCAGCCTCACTCTCCTTCCCCAGGTGCCCTGTTCCAGGAGTTCAAGGAGGAGATGGAGACTGTCTACAAGATTTACTGTGCCAGCTATGAGCATGCCCTCCTGCTAGTGGAGAGCTACCGCAAGGATCCCAGGCTGCAGGAGGAGATCTTGGAGACCCTGAATGCAACAGTGTAGGTACCTACTGCTGAGGCCACTACCTCCCTCTCCCTGTTTTAACTACTGAGCTTTCCTTTCTCCTTTCTGGACAAGCTGCCTGCATGAGTACATGCCACTGGGCACTCCTTGCCTGCTCCACCACCCAACATGCTGTGCCCACAGATGGCACATATTCCCCAGCTTGACTAAAGATACAGATAGGGGACTAGCCAAACTCCTCCTGAACTATCAGTGGGTCACACTGTCAGAACCAGGAAAAGCAGGAATGGCAGCTAAGAAGCTGCTGGGATTTGCTGCTCTCTGTTTCAGGGCACAGGTGATGTGACTTTAAAATGAGTGATATCTTGCATGTGGGCAGAAGGAAAGTCCTGTCTGCAGCCTGCCTGCACTTTGCCCACGCTCTCCCTCTGCATTGCCCCTGGAGCAATCGCTGATCCCGTGCCTCCCAGCTAGACAAGCACAGCACTGTTCAGGGAGGCAGAGCACTCACCCGGGGCTGGCACTGCCTTCGGGGCTGGCAGGGATAGGGTCCCCCTGCCAGTGCTTCCAGGGACGTAGCCTCACAGCTGGCAGGGAGCAGGGGTTCACAGCCAGAACCCCCCCACCAGCTGCTGGGCACAGCTCCCTTGTGGGTCAAAGGCAGCAAAGCTACCCTGCAGCTGGAGAGGGGCTGCATTCTCCTTAAATGCTCATAGAGAAGCTGGGGAGTGTGGCAGGGCAGCCCTCCCTGCCCACCTTGAGTGATTCCCCTCTCCATCAGGCCTCACACAGGTGCATCAGACCTCAGCTTCTTCCTGGTGATGCCAGTGCAGAGGGTTACCAAGTACCCACTGCTGCTGGGAAAGATCCTGGAGAACACCCTCCCCAGCTCCAGTGCCTATCCAGCCCTGCAGGCAGCTGTTCGTGCCATGGTCCAGGTCAATGCCAATGTCAACGAGTACAAACGACGCAGAGAAGTAGGTGAGCAGGCAAGGTGCATGGCACGGGCAGGGGGCACAGCATCTGGGAAGCCCCAGCCCAGCCCCAGTTGTCTGCCTGTGTTGCACTAATACCCACTTAAATCAGTTAAAAGCTCTCCTGCCCTCCACCCGTGCTGTCTGGTGGAGCCACAGACTTGTACAGGCAGCTCTGGGCACTGCTCTGGTCCTGCAAATGCCACTCTGGGCAAGACCTGAAGACTGCAGGAGCAGGGTGGCATGGGATGGGGGTGTTGTGGCTGGGCACAAAACCAGTCTGTCTGCATTCCTGGAGCTGGGGAATGGGTAGGAACAGTCCTGCCCTTGGGATAGGAGAAATCAGGCTCCCCGCAAATGGGAGCTTGGTCTTCTTTTTGGTTTTCATATTACTTTCCCCTGGGCTGCCCTTCTTTCATGTGGATTGTGCTTATCCTGTTGATCACGACTTGTCAACTTCATGTCTCAGTGCTTCTCTTGAAGTTTTCTCTTCTGATCTTTTTTCCTCCCACGTTGTGTGCTCCCACTTGAGGCAGCAATCAAATACAACAAGGCCGAGCACTTGACGCTGCGGGACCGCTTTGCCCGCCTCAACACGCACTCCATCGCCAAGAAGACCACACGGCTGAGCAGGCTACTCATGCACGAGGCTGGCATCGTGGCCAAGGTGGGCAGCCTACACCCTACTACCTGCAGACCTGCTGCCTCAATTTGGGTCCTTTCTGGGGCTTTCTGCTGCCTCCTAGAGCCTCACCAGCAGAATGGGGAGAGCAGAGCTTAGGTGGTGTGGCCAATGCTGACACCCAGTGGCTCACACGGTCACAGAAGCCACAGTCCCATTTTTGAGCAGTCTAAGCATGGCTACTGGTCCCCAGTCCTAAGGACCAGTAGGGCAGGAGGGGTGCAAGTGCACACCTTGCTCCCTTCCTCAGAGCACTGCAGGGAGCACTGCTTTGGCTCCGAAAGGACCCACAAGATCCTCAGGCACCCCTGAGAAAGAAAAGACACTCTGGTGTTCCCCAGCACCACAACCACACTGAAAGCCCCATTTCTGCATGCATCCCAAATACCCTAGATCTTGGCTCTTTTCAGCTTCATAGAGCCTCTCAGGGACTCCCCTGCCTGTCCCCAGCACTTTGAGCTTCAGGCAAATGGCTAGCTACTATGCAGTGAGGGGCATCAGCCCTGCCTGAGGCGTGGCTGGCTTGCCCGTGCTGGGAATAAGCTTTGCCTTGCCTTGCAGACAGAGGACAAGGAGTATGATAACCTAGAGGAGAAGTTCCAGTGTGTTGCATCCAGTGTGGCTGTGCTGAAGGAGAATGTGGCGTCCTACATGGGCCATTTAGAGGTAAAATTGATAACTTGCAGGGGGTTGGCACCATCCAGGCTTCAGGACCTATTTCGTGGGGATACAGAAAACTCTCAAGCCCTTTGGTAAACAGTGTCAGCTGGGGATATTAAGTGACTTGCCTCTTTCAGCTGAAGATGTTGTGCCAGGGGCTTGCAAAATGTCCAGGGATTACTCTGGTCCAGCAGAGCTTAAAACAAAGTCAAGGCTTGGTTGACATAGTCTGTGTAGTTTGAGACTAATTGGTCCTTAAACTGATCGTTTCAAAGCATTAAATAGCTGAGAAGACGAAGTGCTGTTCATCCTGGGAATTCTTGTATAACAGATATAATGCAGAAGCTTCTCAAATCAGGGAAATATCAAAATTGCCTTCTGAGATGATCTGACTGAGTAACTACTGTGATTTGCATTTTCTTATGGAAATCCCTTGGAATACAGGAGCGAAGTGAAGGTATAAACAATGGCAAAACCTGAAATGTCCAGACACTGTGTTATCAGGAAGTGGCAGAAGATTCAGTAAGCAGCAATTCAAGGGCTGGAAAGACCATTTCATGAAAATATTGACAAGGGCTCCCCATACAGGATTGGGAAAGAGGAAGAGGGGACAGAAAGACTCCCTGTAGCCCAAAGAGTGGGTAAAATCAGATTAGAACAGAAACTGTGAGACTGGCAATCTTTATGATAGTGAGATGTGACATCGGCTAGCAGAACAGGGTATGAGTGTTCCTTAGAACATTGAGTGCTCTTAGGAATCTTCCTGGCACTGCCCATCAGTGGGCCACATCTCTTTAAGCCAGCTTCTTGGCTTCAGTTAGGACATCAAGTGTCTGCAAACAGGCTGGGCAGCCTAGATAATAAGCTGTGGTTAGGAGTCATGCTGGGGCTTGGATGAAGCTTCAGAGGATCTGCTGATGGGAGAAGGTGGGCATGTCTTTGCGAACACAGGGACAGGTTATGGATGCATTAGCTAGTGTTGGGCAGCTTCTGCAGGTTAAGTCTGATGACTTTCTCCCTTTCAGATGTTCCTGTTGCCCACCCCACACAAGTACGAGCTGCAGATTGATGAGGGACCTGCCCGGCAGTACCGCCGCTTTGCAGAATACCTCCACTGCACTGTTTTCCCAGAGTTTGTGAGTACTCCTTCCCTGCATATCTCCTTTAGGGCCACAGCCAAGCATTGCTCTCACACCTTCTGCCAAGGTACAGCAGGGGGTGGCTCCAGGGCAGGGCAGCCAATAGCTGAAAGGGAACCCAGAGCAGGCAGCATCCTTACCAACATGTACAGTCCCATGGGGCTTGAACATGAAGGGACAGATAACTGGATCCATCAGCTGTCCTAGACAAAGGAAGAATCAGCTCCAGAGTCCATCTAGGAAACAAAAGGAGACATGGTTATCTCACAGCAATAATGTCCATCCAGGGCTAGAGTCAAACTGCAATGGTCACCTAAGGGGTGGTCATCTGTGCTTGCCAAGAGCCCCCCCACCTGTTTCCTTCCACCACCACTGTTTGGTTATCCAAGATTCCCTCTTTGGTGGTGGCTGCCACTGAGAATGCAGTCAGGGATGTTTTCTGAGCAGTGAGGAGTATGATTGGGCAGCCTGAACCCCCCACCTGGATGCTGGCATCCCTAGCATGAGGAGGCAGAGGGGTAGCTACATGGGATAACCACACAGAGTCTGAGCTGAGGGCTTTCATCAAACCAGGATATGACTTGCATGAGACAGTCACTGCAGCACTCTTCTTGGCCCATAGGATCTTGTGTATAAGGGTCCTGCCTGAGCATTTGCATGGAAATTTTGAATCATGGTATGCATGACTGCTCACTACCAGTGGTTTGCTTTGGTTGGCATCTTATGTACCTTCAGGGAGGGATGCCTGAGATGCTCCCCACTCCACACAAGTCCTTAGGTCTCTGAACCTTTTCTCCTGTGTAAGAGAGTGCCCCATGCAGACAGCTGGGCTGTCTGGGGAGCTCACATGGAGACATGGGTTCTCTTGCCCCACAGAAGCGACGGCTGGACAGGTTGGTCTGCCAGCCCCTCTGCAGCCTCTCAGACATGCTGGTGGGACCACAACAGCTGGTCAAGAAGCGGCTGGACAAGCTGCTGGACTATGAAGAGATCCAGGAGCGAAAGAGCGAGATGGGCAGTGTGACATATGACGAGGAGGCAGCCATGAACACCTACCTCGCCATCAATTCTCTGCTTGTGGCCGAGCTCCCACGATTCAACCAGGTGGCTCTGCAGCTCCTGGGGCAGATAATGTGTTCCCTCAGTGCCCTGCAATGGGACTTGTCTGCCCAGGTCATGCACCAGGCAGAAAAGGAGCTAGAGCAGGTGAGAGTGACTCTGGTGTGTGTGCCTAAACCAGCACACATACTGAGCCAAACCTGTCTTCTTCAGGCTTGGGACATCACTTGGATGTCAGGGCATTGAAGGTTTGTTGTAGCCCAAACCTGTCCTTGCAGACATACAGCTCCCTTTCTAGCATTTCTAAGTGATCTCTTCTCCCTTCTGGCTGGGGAAAGCAAATCATCTCTTCTTCACTGCCAGGAATTGTCCTGCTTTGAGGACAGCACTGGTAATTTATTGGTGTGTTGCCTGAGAGATCAGTGTTAACTCTAAGCTCCTGAGACCTCTGTGCTGTGTAGGCAAGGAGGAGAGGGCATCCCTCAAACCTCCTCCGCCTGGGAGATATCTTCTCAGGACTCCTCACTGCACAGCACTCTCTGAGCCTGATATTTGCAAATGTGGTGGGTCAGGCCAGTCCAGAGCCCTAGGGTAGAACGTGGCCCTGGCCTGACCCATAACCAAACTGAGAACAAGAAGCAGTTATGTGGAGGTATCCTCTCAGGCACTGCTTGTACACACCTAGTCATGGGGGTGGATTCCCCTTGCTTAGCCTGGGATGCTTACACTGCTCCAGAGCTACATCCACCTGTCTCCTTTTTTAGTCAAGTGGGACAGACTGTGGACTTGGAGCAGGAAAACAGGGCTCAGAGACTGCTGTAGTGGGCTGGGTACAGCCCAAAAGCCCTGTGTGTGACTGTTCTGCCCAGAGCAGGTGGCTCAAAGCTGGAGAGCAGGAGCTCTCCTTGCCAAAAGGGAAGGTGCATCTTTAGTGACAAGGTCTGTTCTCTTGCTTTCTCACCTCTTCTTCCTGGCTTTTCCTCTCCCCAGGGCCCTCTCTGATCTCAGGGTCTGTCTTCACAGATACCCCATGGCCACATGCCTCTGCCCAGTTTCTGGAAGATGGTGGAAGAAACCTTGCAGCAGTCTGGTGCTCAGCTCCGTGCCTTCTGCCAGACATTTGAGACAGTCACACCGAGTCCTGTGACACAGGTAGGAGCTGTGAAGGGGGTGTCTCAGGCCAGCTGAACGAAGAGGTAGAACTGTGGCTTTCCAGTGCAGAACATCTCCTTGGGGGAGAGAGATTGGCTCAGAAAGTGCCATAGGAGGTTGCCACTGCCACAGTATTTTCCCTAAAACCCCAAGAGCACCTGTCTGGGAATAACCAGGGATAAAACAGTCTCAGCTCTTCTGGTTCTGAACACGCATCTCCAGACCATGAGGTAGAGCAGATAGTATGAAGAGTGATTCTCATCTAACCTCTTACTGGAATCTGATCCTTCAGAAAGGAGAGCACATGTCCTTGGAGGGCCTCATTCTCCTGCCTGTCTCATCAAGTGCTCCTGTGTCTCTTGCTCCCCACCAGCCTCTCAACCCTGCTGAGGAGCGGAAGGTCCTTTCCCTTGTGAGCAAGCATGGCCCAGACAAACTTTACCAAGTGACGAGCAACATCAGTGGCAGCAAAGACTTGGACCTGACCTTGCAAAGGGGACAGATTGTAGCTCTGCTGCAAAGTGTGGACACTAAGGGGAACACAAACAGATGGCTGGTGGATGCTGGAGGTATTGTGAATGCTATGGGGAGCCTCTCCCACCCTCAGCACCAGAGTCAGAAACCAAACCTGAACTGCTTCCTCATCTTGGATGAGGCAGCAGGCCATTGCCTCCCAGGTCCTCCCTTCCAAGGTTTGCTCAGCCCAAACCTGCCTCTGCTTTGCCAGCTGCATCCGTAGCCATTAGCTGTAAAGTTCAGGTTTCCCCATGAGGGAGCACTTGTGGCTCATCATGGCTGAGAAAGGAGAATCCTATGCACACAGAAATATCTTGAAACCCCTTTTCTGGGGTTTTGCTGCTGCATATCCCCTAGTGATGGACCAGTTTGAACAGGGCTGCTGTGCCATACAAGGCAACAGACAAGTTGTTGTTCTTCTCTCCTCCAACCAGTGCTACATGTGCCAGGCAGCAGGATCTCATGACCTGTGTTCCAGCATGTCCTCCAGGTCCCCGAGGGTTTGTGCCTGCTGGAAAACTCCAGCCCTATAGCCCAGTACAAAGCCAGCAGCCTGGGATGCAGATGCAAGCCCTTGAGAGCAGCACAGAGAGAAGACGACATTCGTATGCATCACCTGAAGCTCCCAGGCCCCAGGTGGCCACCTTCACCCCAGCTTTCCAGGTGAGAGTGGGGAGACCCCCAGGGCCATTTCTAGCAGCCCCACCAACTCTGTTCTAGTTTCTCTGTGTGCAATGGATGGGTGGGAATGTGGACCTGCTTTTCCAGCACATGTGGTCGTGCATGTGCAGCCATGTGCCTAGCAGGGCAGTGTCACAACCCCTGACTGAGTGGGAAGGCTGGTGTCTACCTTGCTGGGATGTGGGGTGGACAGAGCAAGAGAACTGTGCTTGGTGGGGTCCCCAGTGTCCCTCCATTGGTGGCAGTACTGCACTGTCCTCTTCGAAAAAACCTCCATGTCCCTCCAGGTCCTGCCCTGCCATATATGTCCTTTCCCCACTTTGACTCAGCAAGGGCTTCCTCCCTCCTTCCTCTGCCTTTCACAGGTGGTTGCTGGCTTCTCCTTTGCAGCCAGGAGTCCACAGGAGGTGAGTCTCCATGCAGGGCAGCCTGTGGTGCTGCTGGAGCCACATGACAAGAAGGGGAGCAAGGAGTGGAGCCTGGTGGAGGTGAACGGCCAGAGGGGCTATGTGCCATCCAGCTACTTGGTGACCATCCCTGTGCAAGAGCCTGTGGGCTGGAGCTTGCCCGTGTGAGCATGGCCAGCCTGCACCCAAGGGCACAGGCTTCGTTGGATGAGTGCTGTCTGCTGGGCACCTGAAGACTGGTCACAGGAAATGCTAGAGGCAAGGTGGATGTGGTGGCCCCAGGCTGGGAAAGTGGTGGGAAGCATCTGGCAGAATACACCCCAGGGAATGTAGGTGCGAGGGACAGCAATCGGGAGGCACGTTTTGATGGGTAGGTGTGAAGGTGCCATGCCCCATATGTGTTTGCACAAAGGAAATGAAGGAGTGAGGGCAGGTGGCTGCAGTCTTCCAGGGATTTGCTGAAATCCATGTCAGTGACAAAAATGTCTCTAGGAGTGATGAGACAGCATTGTCCCCAATTAGATCAAGACTGAGCTGCAAAGGGTGCAGTGCTGCAGAGGCGTTCTTCAGCGTTGCATGAAGCATCTAGGGCTCTTGGGAAGGGGCTTTCAGAGACTCTTGGTTTGCATGCAGAGTCTGAGGTGGAGCAGCCCTGTAGACACAGCTCCTCTCTCCTCACTGGGGTGTCATGCCTGCCTGGTTGCCCTCTCTTACATGTCATTGCGATCCCTGCAGCAGTGTAGCCTTCATGTCCTGCTAAAGGTCACAGCCATGCCAGGCTGTGCTCGGCTGCACTGCCAGTGATGGGAGGGTGCTGGGCTGAGTGAAGTGGCCAGGTCCTCCCCAGCCCTTCTGGCCACCAAGTATGGCTCCTGGCCTTGGTTTCCCCTTGCAGCATAGTGGGGCTGATGCCATTGACACATTTGAGGGTCACTTGGAGCTATGGTGATGAGAAGTGCTCTGTACACCACCGATACTATTTCACGTGGGCAGTACACTGGCATTACAATATATTATGCTGTCCCTGTGCCCCACCTGTGCCGATGGGCTCACCCCGCTGAAGGGCTGTGACATGGGGCTGTGACAGCCTGATGTGGTGGCAGAGCTGCCTGCCACCCAGCATGCCTCAGCAGGGCACTGGGGCACCAATCTGGGCTGCTGGCGGGCTGTGGAGAGGGAGTGTGCATATCCTTGGCTGGCATGGGAACAGCCCAAGGCGGCAGGGCTGGTAGGAGCAGGACTGTGGCAGCAGCAATGGAATTGTAGAACCATAGAATTGGTTGGAAAGGTTGGAAAAGACCTTTAAGATCATTGAGTCCAAGCATTAAATGCGAGCTGTGCGCCACTTGCCTCCCAGCTGGTGTTGCTTGGGGCTGGGGACACACAGAGCAGCTCCTGCTCCTGCTGCTCTGGGGACACCCTGTCTGCCTTGATGACCTCCACAAATCTCCAGCGATTTGACACATGTATACTCTCTGGAAACACAGGCCACATGGAAGAGATTTTGGGGAGAACTAACCTATGTTGGTCAGGACCTGAACTAAGGCTCAGTCTGAGGATGGAGACGGCACTCCCTCCCACTGCTACCCAGGGCATCACAGCTCCGTGCCTTAGTTTCCCCATGGTTTGCTCTGATGCTGTGCTGTTTTACATGATGCTGATGGGGCTTAGGGCAAGGAGCCAGCAATGTGCCCAGGTGGCCAAGAAGGCCAACAGGATCCTGGCTTGTATCAGGAATAGTGTGGTATGCAGGAGAAGGGAGGTTATCGTGCCGTTGTACTCGGCACTTGTGAGGCCTCAGCTGGAGTACTGTGTTCAGTTCTGGGCCCCTCATTACAGGAACGACATTGAGATGCTGGAGCATGTCCAGAGGAGAGCTACCAAGCTTGTGAGGGGTTTAGAGGACAAGCCATATGAGGAGAGGCTGAGGGAGCTGGGCATGTTTAGTCTGGAGAAGAGGAGGCTGAGGGGGGACCTCATTGCCCTCTACAACTACCTGAAAGGAGGTTGTAGAGAGGTGGGGGTTGGCTTCTTCTCCTTAGTAACTAATGACAGAACCAGAGGGAATGGTTTGAAGTTGAGACAGGGTGGGGTTAGATTGGATATGAGGAAGAAGTTCTTTACAGAAAGAGTGGTGAGGCACTGGAACAGCCTTCCCAGGGAGGTGCTTGAGTCACCATCCCTGGAGGTGTTTAAGAAGCGTGTAGATGTGGTGCTCCAGGACATGCTCTAGTGAGGGCAGGGGTTGTGTGGTTTGGTTTTGGGGTTGGTTTTTTTTGTTTTGTTTTTGGTTTTGTTTGTTTGTTTGTTTTTGTTTTGGTTGGATCTGAGAGGTCATTTCCAGCCATGAATGTTCTGTGTGATTCTGTTCTGTGTGTGAGCCATGTCCACCACAGCACTGACGTGGTGTCAGAGGGGAATTCAAGAGCTCCCAGCTGCTGCCCTTAGGGACTGGCAGACTCAGCCACCCATGGGCTCCCCATGGGAGAGTAGCTGGGTGCAGGTTCCCTTCCTGGGTTGCTGCCCCCGCTGTAGCTGTGGCTGTGGGCTGGGCAGAGAGGTCCTCACCCAGTCTTGTGCCATGTGGGGAGAGATGGGGTTGGTGCCAGGCAGGTGGGGACAGGTCTCAGATGCTGTTCTGCTTCCTCTATGAACCCTATATGTGGGTCCCAGGTGCCTGGTTTGGGGCAGGGCTGCCTGTGGGTCTCACCCTCCTTTTTTGCTTGTAGAGTCCTGGGGCTTTACCTTCAGGGAAGCTGGAGGCTTGCTACCTCCATCCAGGTGCCATTGAAAGCTCTGAGTAAATGCTCACCCACATGAAACCTGGGAGGGGAAATTAGCACCAGAGCTGGGGTCTGTTGCCTAGGAATGTTCCCAGTCTGGGGAAAGGCTGATGGGCTCCTCAGGATGGGAAAGTGGGCAGCCTGAGGGGATGAGGGCTGCTATGCAGGGGCTGTGTTTCTGGGGTTCACTCACCTAGCCCCAGCCCTGCTGCAACAGGGCTCACACACCCAGCTTGCTGCTGATGGCTCCTCTGGATTTTTCCATTCCTAATCAAATCACATCAGGTTGGATTTCCCTCCTGAGCTGCCTTCCTGCCAGCTCAGCGGGGTACAGAAGCAATCAGCCCTGCATCAGCACAGGCAATGGCAGGAGTCAGCAGCTCGGGCAGGTCCTGCTCCACAGCCTCTGGATGCCTAGGACCCTTCAGAGGGTGAAAGGTGACAGTGGGACAAGGAGCACCAAGAAACTGTTGCTGCCTCTTCCCTGATCTGTCGACTGGAAGGAGACCTGGGGCTGGCAGGACTTGGCAGGCAGCTTATAAAAGCGTCTGGGATTGCTCCATCCCACTCATCAGGACCTTGAATTTCACGTGCTCTTAACACAACAGCTCCACTTCCCTCCTTCCAGTCAAAACTGGTGCTGCCTGTGGATCAGTGCTGGCCAGAAGGACCTCTTTGCCCTGCCTGCAATTGGCACAGGGGGTGCAGGCTGTTGCGAGGTGTCCTAGAGCCCCACTGCTTCTCCTGAGTCCCTGCTCTGCCCATTAATTGTCCATCTACCAACGCTTGCCAGGGCTGACAGGCATGAAGGCCAAGGAAGCAGCCCATGCATAGGCCACCAGGAGATGTACGTGAGCCTCACACCTCACACCTTCTGCTCTGCAGAAGGTGGCAGCACACTAGCTATATGCTGCTTGTGGCAGACACTGGCTGCCTGCCCCTTGCCAGACAACGTGGTTGTGCTTCAAACACGGTGCAGTCAAGGCACTATAGGCTTCTTTGTACGGTGCTGAGCCAGCCAGCACCAACACCTTGCCCAGTGGCAGTGGCACTGACACCCTGCCTACCCCAAGGTCCTGGCAGCAGCTGAAATGCACTGTGGACATCCCCACTAGGAAGAGGGGAGTTAATGCAGCTCCTTTGATTTCTGGTCCTGAAGGGATGAGCTGGACTCTGCAGTACCCACCAGTCTTGCTGCAAACCACAATGGCTGTGGGACCTTCCCCATGGGGTATATTCTCAGGACGTGGCTTCGTACTTGGACACAGGACACAGGGCACTGACATCCTTCACTTCTCCTATGTTTTCACCCGAACTCACTGAACTTGCTGCTGCCCTGAGCCTGGAAGTGCCCCCACTCGGAGTCACCAGAGGGTATAGGACTTCTCAAAACTAAACATGAGGGGGATTAAAGGGCACAAGTGTGCCTTAAATAGCCTAACAAGGACGGCTCTCCCAGAAGGAATGCTCTGGCTGGTCCACTGGAACGTGCTCGTGGCTGAGGGCACAGGGGGACAGCCGGGCAGGGACGGCTCTTCACCAGAAGGCCAGGTCAAGGTTAGGCATCGCCTCGGCCAGGCGCCACTGTGCTGTGGCTCAGCATCACGGGAGCAGAGCTGTGCAAGGGGGAGGTAAGCACGTGGCACCAGGCCAGGGTCTTGCCATGCCTGGAGCTGATCTGCAAGGTGACAATGACACCAGGCTGCACACAACCTGCCTGGTGACCTGCAAGGGGTTTGGCACTGGCACAGCTTGGCTGCAAGAACAGCCTGCCGGGCAGCTTGGATTGTCCAGGAGCGGCTGCTGCACTCCTGTCCAGGCTGATTCATATCCTGGACATGCAGGAATTTGGATAGCATCCACACGTGGGGTGTGACAGCACACAGCCATGTCCCTGGGTTGCAAGGTGCCAGCCTGGCCTCAAACTGGGGAGCAGGATGGTGGCAGCTCAGACTCTGCTCTTCCCTGCTTTACAAGGCATGCTGGTCCCTGGGGACCAAAGCACAACTCCAGATGGAGACATCTGGTTCACAGGGATGATAACTGTGTCCCCAGGTGTTGATGTGTCCACTGGATCTGCTGGGGCACCCAGGTGGCAGGGAGGTATGAGAGAGAAGTAGCTGCCAGGGAAGCTCCAGTTCGTTACTGCTGTCAGGAGGAGCTGGTTCTGAGCAGAGCCAGCCTGTGGCTGCACTGTTCCCAGATACTCACCTGGCAGCCCACAACCCTGGCATCCTGGCCCCCAGAAGTCCATGCTGGCCCTGCTCTCCAGGCTGCTAGCCACAATCAGCAGAGTGCTATGAGGCCAGAAGGAGGTCCAGAAGGAGGGCTGAGCCCCACGGAGAGCAGCCCCAGCCCTGCAAGACAGGAGGGAAGGTGTGAGCAGCAGTGCTAGCTGCAGGCTTGCGCAGTCAGCACCCGAATTGTCTAATAAAGTGTGAAATTGCTTTCATGCTCTGCTACCTTTGCTGAGATGGACCATCATTACAACCCACCCTTCCCAGCTGGCAGCTGGCTGCTGCCAATGTCCCTGTTGCTGTGGTGCTGCCAGCTGAGCCCCTGGCTGAAGCTGTGGCTGGCATGTCCCCACAGGACCACTGTGCTGGGGGCTGCTGAGTGGTATCTGCTGTCCCAGGGATGAGCACCCCTCCTCTCCCACTCAGACCCTCCATTGCACCCATTGCATGTAAAAGCACAAGCTGCTGCAGGTGCATCACTCCACACTGGCATAAATCTCTGCTAAGGGCCTGGGGGCTGCAGACTCTCTTTCTTTCCCCCATCAGATGCCCTGGGGGTGCAGGGGTCAGCTCAGGTCTGATCCCCACCCTAAAGCTGTGCAGCTGCCAAAGCCCTGCCTATTCTCAGGAAGGGTTTGTGGGAAGTGTGCCTATCAGATACAACCTGCAAGGAAATAAAGCTCCCTCTGCTGTGCCAGGAGCTGTCTTGGACTCTAGCTTGGGTGGCAGAAGGCTCTCAGCTTGGCAGGGACAGAAGGGCAGCCTGTTCCCCCCCACCACTGGTGGGTGACTAATTGCTCCAGAACCACCTGGATGTGCACAGAAACTGCTCTCCAGCCTTAGTAACAATTATCAATCATCCTGTTCTGGGCAAGGGTTGTGGAAGGCTTTCCAGGGCTAGGGAGACAGTAGGGCTGGTGAAAGGACTGTGATGCCAGTGGAGGGAGCTGCCCTTGAGGGGACATGGAGGTCTCTGCTCTGGTGATAGCTTTCCTCATGCACTGCCTGCTGGGCAGGCAATCCATACTACGGTACACCCTGCAAGGGGAAGTCCCAGCTCCTTGATGCTGGCACCATGCCGGTGCACATGTCTCTGTGCAAACTATGATTTTGGAGGGAAGAGGGACTAGCTGGGGGCCTAGACCATCCATGCTCCCTGCCCCACAGTGTCCCATGGGTCCCCATGTCAAAGGTCTGGACATGAACCCTGGAGGGCTACTGAGTATGGCCCAGGAAAAGGAGCCAATCTGGGATTTCTGCAGGGATCAAGATACTTTGCCCCAGGGAAATGGTGCCACGTCTTTCCAGCCACTGATAAAGTTAAACCCTTGATCTGGTTAAAGATTTAGCCCACAAGACAAGCCTGGCTAGGACAAAAATGCTGTTAGTGCTACAGACTTGGTGGCATTTGCCCAGGCAGAGGGGACTTAAGCTCACTGCCTTCCTGCCTGTGGCTAAGCCCTGCTGTTGGAGCACATCCCTGCAGCTGGATCCCACCATCCCTGGGCCACATCCAGAGGACTGGAGAGATGTAGCTGGAGCATCCCTAGGCTCTGGGCTGATGACATGTAGTCAGGGAGGGAAGCATCCTACTGGAAGCTACTCCTTCCAAGCCCTCTCCTCAGATCAGGTACCAGAGGCAGAAAGGCTGCCTAATTCCCATCTCCTCTCCCCACTGCCTGGAGCTATCCCATCTGCTAGGGAAAATGAGGTGCTGGAAGCAGCAGGGTGAGCGGCATTCTAACCCAGAAGCATCCCCAAGCCCTCCTTCATTAGCATTCCTCCTCCCCCAGCCTGCACAGCCTGTTCCCAACGCCCCGAGGGTTAATTGAATTACCTGCCCCAGCTTCGGGGACTCTGCATCTGCAGGCACCACGGCAGCCTGCTCCGCACCGGCTCAGCCTTCTCTGCTTTCCCTGCGGGATGAGCCAGCTGTTGGGGAAATTAAAACGGATCTGGCAACGGCAAGCTCAGGTTGGTGTGAAGGTGCAAACGGCCTCATTGCAAAGACTCTCAGAATGCAAGGAATTGAATTAAAGTGTAAATCGGAAGCTTCAGGGGCTGTAGGAGCTCCGTAGTAAGGGCTGCAGGCGTTCAGCAGCCTGTGCAGGGCTGGGAAATGTCCTGCTGCTGCTAAAGCCATCGCACTTGCCCGCTGTTGGGCAGCAGTCCATCCAGCCATCAGTCTGAGGCTGTTGCATCTCTACCTGAATGGGGTGATTTGTAAGTCTAAAATTTGCCTCTGTTGGGCTGCACCCAACTATAGCTTGAAGCTGCAGACACGAGCCTGCTTTGTGTGCCCAGCCCGCATCCTGGCTGGGATTTACCTCAAACAGCCCCAAGGAGGAATGGCTGGGCGGGGATGGAGGAGGAGAGGGAGGAAGGCTGCCTGGTGTTTGTTTTTACTAATGAAGCCCCATAATCAAATCATTTCAATTTTAATTGTGAAGCCAGCAGGCAGATTTCTGTCTCCAGATGGGACGTGATAGGAATAGTTGAAGGCTGGGCATGTTCCGCTGCTCACCTTAATACTCGGAGCAAGGCCAAACAGAACAGCCCCAGGGAGGCTTCTGCCACGTCTCAGAAGGGCCTGGTCCCTGAGGGGTGAAAGGACTGTATAAGCCTTCTTGGTATCACTCAAGAAAAAAAAAGGAACAAGGGAAAAAATCCTAAGGAACGAGAGTTTTCTGCTCCCCAGGTGCCATTGCTAGATGGAAGTGAAGGCGCATCCAGCCACAGTGCCAGCAGAGCCTGGGGCTGTGAAGCTGAAGATGTTCCTTGGAGCACCAAGCCAGCAAGCCAGCATTCTGCCTGTACCAACCTTGGACCTTGCCTGGTCCAAACCCACCCCTGCCCAGGGACAAAGAGTACCAGAGCCCTTGGGAGTGGGCAGGGGTTGGTGGCTTTCCAAGCACTTCGTATGCAGCGTGGGACTTGAGCTGTGGTCAGCCCCAAAGCTTCTCCTACTTCTTTGACCCAGGAAAGCTAAGCCCAGCAGGGATGTGCTGCTGCTGTACCCAGATCCGAGCAAGGGAGGAAGGAGCCATTTCCCCTGCCTTCATCTCCCAGCTCTGTCAGGATATATGAAATCTATTTGTGGCTTCCACTTGCTGTCTCATTTTTTGGATGCTTGGATGTTGGGAAAAAGAGAAAAATAAGGAAACTGGGTCATTTTCTATTTATTTGGAAGAGCCGAGATCTTACTCCTCCAGCTGCAGAGAGCTCTGCTCCTGCCTCAGTGGTGCTTGACAAACTGGGAATCAAGCGACAGGGGAGAGGAGAAACCTCACTAAAGAAAATGTGCATTTTGCCCAGCTTCTTGTTTAGGCTGAGGGGAAACTGTGTGCAGCGAGATTGGAGTTGGCCTCCCAGTCTAAACCACCTAATTCAGGCTAAACACATCTGACTTTTTCTCATAATGGAGACATGCAGCCAAGAGGGGTTGGATTGCTCCGGGACTGATGAAGTCCCCCAGGATGGGGGCATTCCCTGCTGCCTGCCTGCCTCAGCAATAACCCAGGGGAAAGGGATGGGTGAAGAGGTTCCAACTGGACGTGTCAGGGGAAGGAGAAGGTCTCTTCTCCTCCCTGTCAGAGATGCTTATTTCTCCCAGAAGAGGATGAATTTAGAGGGCTGGGGTGGTACAGCATGATCCAGGCAGGTCATGCCAACTACTTAGCGCTCTTGTTAGTGCAACTGACATAGCCATAACAGGGCAGAGCCCATCTCTTATCAGGGATAGCTGCTTCTACTTTTGCCTTCAGTAGTTGCTGTCCTCCCTGTGCCTGCAGTCCCATTCCATGTGCTGACAGCACTTCTGAAATCCTCTGGGAGGGATCCAGGCCAGGGGAAGCCAGTCACTAAACAGCCACCAACATCCCTCCATCCAGGTCTTTTTGCTCTTATCTGCTCTCCCTTTTTGTGCCTGAGTCATCAGAGACAAGAGCATCAGATCAGAAATAAAATCATTAAATTACTAAGCAAATACAGATTAAAATCCTCACTTTATGTTTTGAAATCAGAGCCTTGGCTCCCTGGGGCTTTAAGTGGTGTGTTCCCACCTCCAGCCTTCCCATGGCTGGGTCTGTTCCAGACACATCCTGGCAGGGAGGAGAGAAGTGAGACATGGGCATCTGCCCCATGGGGTTCAGCTTGGCCCACAGGAGCCCATGCACTTGCTGCCAATATGGCTCTCTAGCCAGGATGGGGCAGCCCTGTGCCTGGGGCACTCCCGTGCTGATGGGCTCCAGCTACATGAAACCACAGCAACTCTCCCAGCCTGGGCTGGCAAGTGCTGGGCACATCCAGTGGGACCAAAATGTCCCTCTCCTCCCCCCGCAGCACCCACACAGCACCCTCTGCCTCATGCCTCCCACGCGGCTGTAGCTTGTACATCCCCATCCCAGCAGATCCGTGCTGATCCATGGTTCCACTCTTCTTCCTCTTTTTCTTTTCTTTTTTCCATCATGTACAAGTGGGAATTAAATTGAGGCCACTAAACTCATTCGCTCTTGCAGCTGTAGTGGGATTGCAGGCAGTGTTTCACCACCAGCTCTTCACAGCAGCTGCCTGTCTCTGGCTGGAAAACCGCAGCACACTCGCTCCTGCTGCTGGTGCCTGGCATGCTGCTGCCTGCTCCCTTGCCAGGACCTTGTGCCGGCACCCCGCGCTGGAAAGCAGGGCTGGGGTTAAACCCAACCACACCAACACGTGTGAGCAATTTCTTTCTCATGTGAGTGCACTAGAGGCCAAAGGGCACTGCTCAGCTCCTGACTGGCGTCCTTCAGCTATGCCTGGCCCAAAGCCTTCTTGCATGGCATTTACCTGGTGTCTTGAGGGCATGTGCCTGCCTGCATCCGTGCCCCAGGGAGCTGTTGGGGATCAGCTCTTCCACAAGTGCTCTGTGGTGTGGTGCTGGAGCTGGGCCGGGTGGCTACCTCCACAGTTTGCCTCATCCTTGGGGGTGAGACACAACCATGAGGAGATGGGAATGATCCAGAGCCAGGGAGGCAGCCACAGGGCACCCATAATCTGTGCAGGGGCTGGAGGTGCCAGTGAGCACATGGGGCTGCTGTCATGTGGTGAGCACCCAGACAGCCCTGCATGATCCACTGGGACAGGGATAAGGCATCACGGGGACTGAAGCCTCAGAGGATGCAGACCCTCAAGTGAGGAGCAGCCCCCAGTTACCATTCCCCCAGAGCTGGCCACTTATTTTTAGCAGGCAGGAAGAGGATGAGGAGGGATACTGGTCACATGGTGAACTTACTGGAAGACCTGCTCCCTGCTGCCCAGGGAAAAGGCCCCAAAAAAGTCTGTGAACAGCAAAGGAAGGCGGGCATGAGTATGCTGGGAGGGAACAGCTGCTGGGAATTTAAATGACCACTTGTGAATGCTGGGTTTGTTTTTTCCCTGTCGTAGCTGCTCTCTGCTCTGGCCAGGCAGCATTCAAATACAACCGCGCATGGGACTTGCGCCTGCACCTAAAACCAGTTGGGAAAACACAGGGAGAAACTGAGCTTGAAAGGAGCCTTGGCCCAGCACCCTTCCCCCAGCCCAGCCCTGCCAAAAGCCATGGGCCTGTGGGAGAAACTAATGGATCTGACTGGAGCAGACCGAGCCACAGTGGCAGGGGTGAGCAGGAGCCATGCTGGCTTCTCCCCAGGGCCTCCAATAAAGCTTTATTCCTATCTGCCAGAAGGAAAAATGATGGAAGGAGAAGAGATGCTCAGGAAGTGAGTGAGGCGTGCTTTCTGCTCCCTTCCTGCACATTTCTTGCACACTTCCTGCTCGCTTCCCACTCACCCTGCCTGATGGGATACTGCTGTGGGGCTGGGGTTGAAGAGCAGAGACAGACATTTCCAGGGACAGACTCAGGGTGAAAATCTCAATTTGGTTACCAGGCTGGGATGTGGAACACTGCTCTGTGACCCACTGTAGCTCCCTGGGCAAATGGAAATGCCACCAGTCTCCAGAGTTTATGGTCTTGGATGTGCATCAACTCAGCACACACTGCCAGATCCATGTCCTGAAAAATCTAGTTTCATTTGGGTAAAAACATTTCTCATTAATGTTGTTAAAATGGTATCAGCAAATTGCAACATAGATATTTTAATAATACATAGTTCTTTTAATGAAGGGTCTTAAACTACTTTCCAGCATTTGTGTATGCCATATTTGCCTATTTATTCGTATAACAAATGAAATTAAAGTTACTAAACATTTAGAAAATAACAAGTATACACAAGAAATGCACCTGTGTGTTAATAAACAACACCAGGCACTGCTTTTCCCGGCACAAAGGCTGCTGCAGGCACACGCTGCTGGATGTTTCCTCCTCTGCCCATGCGGCAACACAGGCTGGAGGGGAGCACAGGTGGGCAGTGCCAGTCCCCCATTCCAAGGGATGCTGACAGTTGTGACTACCATTGCATTTTTATTTTTGTCATTGCAACAATGTCACTGTTTATATCAGCTTTTATTAAAAATAAATAATGCTTTTAAAACAAAGCTGTCATTGGGGCACCAAACTGTGACAAAGGCCAGGGAGGCAAAGCTGAGGATGATTAATGTGATTTTTCCAGAAAAAAAACCTGTAACAGTCTTCCTGTGTCAAGGGCTTTGCCGGGGGGCATGGGAAGGGCAAAGGCACTCAGTGCTGCTTACAGCACAGACAGCCTCATGCACTCCCCAGGCCAGGCTTTGTTGAGCACATGTCAGGCAAAGGTGGGAAGTTGAGGCATGGAGTCCTCCTAGCCACTTTGCAGGTCCTAGGTCTGTATCCATCCCTCCTTTGGCCATTATGCCCCATGCCTGTCTCCAGCAGACCCATCTGCCCAAGCCCAAGCTGGGTGAAAATCACTGCTCCTCTTCAGAGTAGTTAAGCAGGACAAATAACATGCACTGGCAAGCAATATATGGGGTCCCTAGGGCTTCGATAAGGCCACATATCCATCACTTCACCATGTTGCTTGGGCACGGAGTGGCCCATGCCAGGCACATCTGTATTACATACGGAGGTTTCCCCTGTATTGCAGCATCCAAGTGAAGGTGAGCAAACCTCTGGCACCCCAGGAAAACTCCCAAAGACTGTGCAACGCCAGGTTTGCTTCCCCCATGCAGACTCAGCCTTCTCGGGCTTCCCAGGAGGGTGCACTCCATCCACCCCAGCACAGAAGTATTTTGCTGCAGAGATCACTGGTGCAGTGATATAGCTACCTCTGCTTACAGCCACTGGGACTGGGCTGCAGCTGCTGCCCTATTGTGTCAACTCTTGTTGCAAAACCTTTGTAGAAGATGAGGCTTGCGGCTGGAGGACTGTAGCTCTTGCTTGGAGCTTGTCCAAGAAGTGCTCAATGCCTAAGCTTCCCCCCACTTCCTGCTCATAGTGACTAGAAGGAAAAGTAATGAGCAAAGTCTTAGGCAAACATTTCAGGAATCAAAAAATCTCACTCTGAGTGCAGTTTGGCTTGACAGCTTGGCAGGGGATGGCACACACTCAATGTGCAGATCAGAAGACAGAGACACTGCCCCATGGAGTTTGCAGTTATCTGGTCCGGCAGGGAGGGAAGAAGGAGATGCCTTATGTTGCTCTGCTCCTTTTATCCTGGTCCCTCCCCTGCCTTTTCAGGCCAGAGCATTTTCCACACTCTGCTTTATTCCATCCCTGCTGCTTCCTTTCTAGTGCTACCAGCATCGCTAATAATAACAGCTCTAAATTCTCCTTGCTTGGTGCCTAGTTGGTGGCGATGGGCTCTGTGCAGCCTCCTTGCATCTCCCTGTGCCTCTGTTCAGTCTATGGTTGTCTGTGCGACCTTAAATACATAAAATGCACAGGCACACCACTCCCTCCTCCCCTAGTTGTGCAACTGGGGTGTTTGGATGCAACATCCACCCCCATGACAGTTTGCTCATGGAAATATCATACCGTCCCTGTGGCAGGCAGAGTGGCTAGTCAGATGTATTCCTTACCTCTTGGAGGAGCCGGGAGAGCAGAGAGAGAGCTGGAAATAGCCCAGGCTGACACAGATACCTGTGCAAAGCAGCAGGGGCCTGCACTTGCCTCAGTAATTGCATACTGCATGGCGATGAGTCACCCGCAGCCCCACTCTGGCAGGCAGCACGCGACCTCCCTGCTTCTCGCTGCCTTCTGCGGGCAGGACTTGCTGTGCCACACTTGGTAAATTTTCCTGAGAAAGTGCTGCCCACATCACCCCCCGGGAAGGGGGGCACAAAGCACAGGGAGCCAGCAGCAAAGATAACAGGGAAAGAATGGGAATGAGCGCATCTTGCAGCTTTTTAAGCTCTTGAGAGGCTTTCAAGTGCCAGGAAGACTGTGTGAGCTGTGATTTTGCTGCATTATTTCTGTTGCTAGCCATCTCTGCACAAGGAGCTCCTGCGTGCAGAGTAACTACTTGCAGCAAGCAGCATTCCCGTGCCACCTGGTCTTGGGGGGGGGCTGAGCCCCCTGGCTGACATCACCTGCAAGGGACCAGGGACCAGCTTGGCACTAGCCCTCAGCACTCTCCAGGATTGGGACCCAGAGTCTTTGAGATGAGTCCCCTTTATCTCAGCCGCTGGTACAACGCAACGAAAGCAGCCAAAGAAGGAAGCGATGTGTTGTCTCACCTTGAGCTCCTCAGCCTCAGCATGAAGGCCCCACCAGGAGAGCTCTCCATCATCCTTCCTCATCCTCCTCCCATGGTGGGGGCTCAGGGGCTGCCTTACTGCTGGTGATTGCACTGTCAGGAGGAGACTAATAAATAATAAGCCAGCAAACTTCCACCAGGGAGCTTTGTTTCTTCTCTTCTAGTGGTGCTGCCTATTCAGAGAGCAAAAACCAGGGGAAAGCAGCTATCTCTGGGGAAGAGGGCCTGGAGGGTCTGGCATTTTCCCTGCCAAGCTGGCAGCTCCCCAAGCTCCTCCGCAGCTGACTTCACATATTGAATGGGAGGGTGGAGGAGGAATAGGTAAAAATCAATGAGAACCTATTTGGTGGGATAAAATAGCGTGGTTTTATTTATAGCACTGGCTGGAGCTGAAGAGCCTCCTGCCCAGGAACATGGCGCTGAGGAGCAGCAGAGCAGTGTCTACATGGGGCCAGGAGATGCACCAGTGCCTGCTGCCCCAGCACCTCGGTCTCCAGCCCCATCCCTGCATCTCCCCAAAGTGAAGGTGGTTCCGCTTGCCAAGCTACCAAGATGAGCAGCAGGCAATGCCTGTGGAGGAGTTGCTTGTTTAACACCAGTGCCTGTGGTCAGGGGCAGGTGGGACCTGAAAACCAGCACCTTTCTACTGCTGGTGTGTTAGCTGGGGACAGTAGTGGCCAGTCAACTGTGGGGGATGCTCAGAGGATTGCTGTTGGGAAGGACGGGGTAGCATGAAGAGGGTGCAGTAGAAAGGGGACCTGGGGACAGACCGGGGCAGCCTGGCTGGCAGTCACCCTGGGATGGGAGCCACGAGACAGGGAGATGCTCATAGACATCACTGCCAGCAACGGCTGCTTGAGGAACAGCAAGTCCTCACTTGGCAGTGCTGGAGATCCAAACCAGCTCCCTTCAGTGCTTGTCCCCCTGGCCAGCTTTGCTGGTGCAGGGAAATTGGGACCTGCTCGGGTGATCGTGGTGCACCTTCAGGAGGAGGCAGTTAAACAGAAAGAGGAAGAGAAAACAGTGATAGCAGCACCCAGATTCTGAGCAGCTCCCAGGGAGAGTCAGGAGGAGTCACCCTGCTCAGAGTCAGGGTCAGCAGAAGAGGGTGAGTTCAATCTGGGTTCTTGGTCAGCCTTCACCCTTACCCTTGTTCCTCCCAGGGAATGGTGCAGAGGAGTGGCTGGCAGCAGGGTGATGGGGATGAAGGAGATACCCCAGCTCCTGGCGCTGTCCTGCAGGGCAGGGAAGGGAGGCTAAGCAGTGCCTCCAGGACAAGAGGCAGCCTGATATGCAGGCACGAGGCAGGCAGGCTGGTGAGGTGACAGTAGGATGAAATTGATGGGCTATGACAGACACTGTCAGTACAGTGTGAGAGCTGCCAGTGGCACAGTGCAGCGGGGAAAAAGAGTTCAGCCAGAGTGAGAGAGTAAGCATGAGGGACACATGCTGTATGATGCACCTTCCTTTGGTCTCTGCACCTCTATGGCTGGCTGGTGCCAGCATGCCAGGTTGCTTCTCGGGCAGCATGTGGGAACACTGCCTGTGAAACAGCAATGGGAAGGCTTGGGTCTCCATGGTGAGATGTCAGGCAGTGCAGAAAAAGCAGTGCAGGATCTCTGACAGGGATTTCCTCCCTCAGACAAAGTACAGGGTAAGCTGAGTGCCCCAGGCTCTTGGGCTGGCTGGCCTTGCTGTGCCAGAGCAGCCTGGGGAGGAGGACAGGCTGCTTCAGCTGCTTCGGGTGTGCTGCTTCCCGTGGACAAATGAGTCACTGAAAACACCATAAGGAGTCAATGGGCATCCTGGTCTCCTCACTCAGCCCACGCAGCTGGTGAGAATCATGAGCCGTTGTGAAGGAGCCTTCCTTACTCTCTGCTGCCTGCCTGGCCTCTGTCACTTGCTCTGGGAAATTCCAGTCTGTTTCAATAGCTTATCCACAACCCCATTCCTATTCCTTTGCCACAACATTTCTCTCTTTGTAGGTTTCATAACGGCATCACTTTAGCTCCACAGCATGTTCAAGGCTGTGGTTTTGGGAGGAGCAGGCTGTAGAATCAGGCAGGCTGGAGCCCTGTACAACATCATCATGTGTGTGTGCACCCCCTCAACGCTCAGTGCTGGCCACGGCTGCTGGAACCAGAGCAGCCCGAGGGCCTGTCTCTGCTCCAGGGAAAGAGAGCTGCAGCAAGCTCAGTTTGGTGACATGGAGTGGGCAGGGATCCTCTGCCAGGTGTACTCCAGATAAGGGACTGGGGGTGTTTGCCACAGCACACACAGATATAGTGCCCGTGTTTGTCTGCACAATGGTCTTTTGTTGGTGCAGTGAAGCATCACTCCCTGATGATGCTTGAGGTTGCTGGAGCAGGAATGGCAGCCTCTAATAGTTACAGACACAGCCCCACTCCCTGGACAAGCTGGAGCTCAGAGCCAGGAGCCCAGCCGCCACTGACTTGTCCTCTGATGTCACTCTCGTTTCCCAGGTCCTCTTCAGCCCAAGAGGCCATGTCTCAGCTCCATGGTGAAAAAGGACACTAGACTGAGAGCAGGACAGTTTCCACCCAGGTTTGTGCAGAGTGAGAGGCCATGCTGTCCAGTGGTGCATTTCTAGAGGTTTACTCCTTGCTAACCATTAATCATGACAGAGCCCTCATGTCACAAAAAGAGGAGGAGAAGGCAGGAGGTCCCAGGTGAACACAGCTGATCAGGAGCAACTGGGCACAGAAAGCACACAGGAAAAGCAACATTCTGTGATTAGGACCCTGAGCTTGGTGACTTCAGGTGAAGGACAAGGCTGAGCTGAGCGCCAAGCAAGGCTGAGGGGAAAGAAAAGCTGAGCTCATGGAATGGAGCCAAGCAGAGAAACTTAGTAAAACTCAGGGGTGGGACACTGCTAACCACTGCTGCCTCATAGGGAGTGGGGCCTCCAGTTAGCAGCCCACATGAATGAAGATTGCTTTAGAGCAGGACTTTGGGAGAGCCTTAGGGGCACCTTCTCCTTCAGCTGCCCCCAGCATACCCAACTGCCAGCTCAGAGAAAAACAGCCAGCACAGACTACCCCTCCCCTAGGTCCCCAGTGAGAGTGGCTGCTGGAATGGCCATCCTGGCAGCCACACAAATTCCCCCTGGGGCTGAATTTAATTTTAATACCAAGGTGTCACGATGCGGGGGGCTGGCGAGGACCCACTGGAGGCTGGGGACATTGTAACTCAGAACAGCCCATTTGCCACTGCCTCTCACTGCCCGTGCTGCCTGGTCCTTAGAACACTTTCCTAAGCACAAACAGGGGCAGCTGCAACGTGAAACCGAAGGCGGGAGTTTGCACAGCACGGGGTGTCTCCTGTCCAGCCACTGCTCATTGGCTCCTGCCCCTGTCCCACATTTGGCCTTTGGTAGACTAAGGGTACCTTCGCACCCTGTCCCCTCCTGACCGCTGGCCTAATGACTTGACTTGCTCTCTGCTGTTTTGAAAGGGCATTTGTAGACTTTTACTGTTATATTTTACCTTGGTAATATTATCCCCAGCCCCTCTGGGCTTAGCACCATGTCTCTGCAGCTAGCTGCAATGCCGGCACAGTGCCACGGAGCCAGGGCCAGCAGGAGAGTGGTGGGCATAGGGAGCTTATTTCTGCCCAGCTGTGGCTGAACCTTCTTTGAGTATTTAAACACGAAAAGTAGCAGAAGCTGGAGCTCTGGCAGCTCTCAGGTTCTAGTTTAGGAGGAAAGATGTGAGCACCTAGAGAAACTCCATGGTCGCTCTGTGCACAGAGAGAAGGGTGCGCAAGCACGGGCAGTGTAACATCCCGTTCACACCATCGCACTGACGTACCAGAGATTGGATGCCCTCTCTATCCACCATGACTATTTCTGAGGCTGCCACATGACTGACTTCTAAGGAGCTGGAGACAATACCAGCTGTAACAACTTGTCCTCCTTTGCCTCTCTCCTGATGCTTTTGAAGCCCTTTTTATAAGCATTATTCAACCAATTCCCCCAGCAGCTCCAGGGCACAGGTAAGTGCTGTCTGTGATCTCTGTTCTGTAGGTGAAAAAAAACCCCAAAAGGCAGAGAAAAACACTTGGACTATGCAAAAGTCCAGAACAGTCAGGAGCAGAAGTTGGAGCATGTTAAAAATGACTTGCAGTCATGTGAGCTACTGTACTTTGTCCTCTGGGATCCCACTGAAACCCAGAAGTAGCAGCAAGTCCACCCCTCTGAAATGTCCCCATTTTGCTCCATCTCTGCTGTTCTCTGGCCCCCTCTTGGCACAAGGGCAGCCTGACCCCAATGTCCCATCCAGCTTTGCCCACTTGGCTGAGAGAAGCCTTAACTCATCTCTGTCCAGAGGAGAAATGAAGCAGTGCAAGCTGGTCTTTGCCTTCCTGGTGCTCCTCTGGGCTGCCCAGCCAAGCTGCACCATGCGGGTTGTTGCTGCCACGGTGGGCATCCTGCAGGTTGCCAATGGCTGGGGCTGGAAAGGGCTCATCTTCTTTGGTTAGAAAGCAAGGAGGGAGGAACTGTCCCTGCACACACAGCAGAAGGGAAAAGGTATTTCTAAAACACATGGCTATGCATAACTTGATTTTAGAGCAACCGTGCACAAGTAATTCTTGTGAATGGTTACTTCCTATTTGAGTACAGCTGGTATAAAGGAAATCACGAGATACTTGAGTGAGAACCTCGCCTTTTGTGCAACAAATTCCTCCCAGAAGACTACTTTTATGGCAAGGCCTTCCCGTCCAACTTTTTCCTCTGACGTCCCTCCTGTTCTCAGTTCACCTCTTCACTCTGTAGTGTTCAGTACCTGCATCTTCTGCAACAGAATGCACTCCAGATCATCTGCCAGCTAGGTCAACGGGGAATTTGAGTCTTTGTCTGCAAGGAATTGCACATGATCCAGAGCAAGGCAGTTTCCTTCCCCAGGTTCTACCAACACAGTCCAGCAGTGTCTTGTTCCATGTTGTGCTTGTTGTGAACTACAGCTGTGCATCCCAGGCCTAGACCTCCCACCAGTGGGAAGGGAAGTTTTATTGTTGGCGGAGCAGCTTGAAAAGCACCTTGGGTAACTAACTGTTCCAGCACATCGTAACAGTAAGTAGTAATAAAATGCCACAGCAAGGAGGAAGAGTTGGCAGCAGCTTCTCTCTTGATTTGTCCCACCTGCTCCCAGCTCTCATCAACTATTTGATATAACACACTCTGCCCAATGACATTTTCTGGTGCAGGGCTCAGAATCAACAGGGGAAATCCAGTGTTGCTACATTGCATGGTGTTCACAGCATGTTCTGAACCAAAGGGAGGCTGGAGGGTATTAAAGAACAGCTCGAAACAGCTCTCCCTTTGAAACAAAAGCAAGGTGAGAACATGGATGGGCAGCAAGCCTTTTCTAACAGAAGAAGAGACACTTTCTCTTCACTGATCAGAGCCCGACACAGAGATCTCTGACTAGATCACTCCACATTGCTTTGCTTCATCAACCATTTGCATTGGTCCTGCAGGCCCGTCTGAGCCAGCCAAAGGGATTTGAGGATCTGGAGCCATTAGGCTGCAGGTGTTGCCACTTTGTTGGTTGTGTATCAGCTAATTCAGGCTGCAGTGCCAAGCCCTGCTCTTTCCCATGTAATTGTTATGAGCAAGTAAATAGAACATTTATGAGATTTTTGGTCCCATCATTAATTATTTCTGAAAGGGCTTTTAGTATATGTCTCACAGCCCCAGACCGAAAAATGATGTGAATGACATCAAGATGCTCACAGCAACACTGGGATGAGCATTGAGATGAAAACAAAGGAAATCTGAAGATCTTTTTCTCGTTGTTATTCCTTGCTCTCAGCCACCTGGCCCCACTCCAGTGCATTTTCAATGAACCTGGAAGTGACCCTCTACCCAACACAGTGCTCTCAGGGTTTATATATGTCAATATGGGGTGATCTAGGGACTGTTGAGTGGTGGCCAGTGATGCTGGGTGTCCCTATATTTAAGGGCTGGCACTTTTAAGGTGGGCATGGCACTGCTGAAAGCAGGTGCCCTAGGTGGGTGCATATCCTGCCAGAAGGTGCTTGTGCCCTACATTGTCTCTGCAAGCTTTGTGGGGCATTCTGCAATCACAGATATCCCTCTTACCAAGCCTACATGTGACTCTCAGCCTAACACCTTGCTCTCAGGGTTTATGTATCTCAACACAGAGTGATCTTGGGACTGTTGAGTGATGGTCAGTGGTGCTGGGTGCACCCACTTTTAAAGGCTGACACTTGAAAGATGTGCACAGCAGTTGTTAAAGTGGGTGCCCAGGGTGTGTGTGTGTGTCCTGCAGGAAGGTGCTTGTGCCTCACATGTGTCTGCAAGCCTGACAGGGCACTCTGCAACTGTGGGTAAACCCACAACAAACCTGGATACAACCCTTGGCCCAACATGTTGCTCTCAGGTTTTATATAGGTCAATATAAGGTAATCTAGGGACTGTTGAGTTGCATCAGTTGTGCTGGGTGCCCCCATTTTCAAGGGCTTGCACTTCTAAGTGGTTCATGGCAGTGCTTAAAGCAGGTGCCCTGGGTGGGCACACATCCCGTGGGAATGTGCTTGTACTCCGAATGCGGCTGCAAGTCTTGCAGGGCACTCTGCAACCATGCATGCTATCCTCCCGATACAAGGCTAGATATGACCCTCAGCACAATATGCTGCACTCAGGCTTTATATATCTCAACTTGAGGTGATCTAAGGACTGTTGAGCGGCACCTGATGATGCTGGCAGTACCCCAGGAGCCCTCACTTCTAAGGGCTGTCACTTCTAAGGTATGCACAGCGGTGTTTCAAGTGGGTGCGTGTCCCGTGGGCAGGCACTTGTGCCTCATGCGTGTCTGCAAGCCCCGTGAGGCACTCTGCCACGGCGGGTGGGAACCCCCTTGCCCTGCTCCCTCCCACCCCGCTCCCGGCTCCCGCAGCCGGCGGGCGGGGGCTACAGGCGACTCCGCCCCACCGGCCGCCCGGCTCCCCGCCGCCGCGCCTGCTGCATGCTCGGTGCCGCCTCAGCCCTAGCCGGAGGTGGAAGATGGCGGAGCCGGGGCCGGATTGCTGCTCTCTGCTCGATGAGGATCTTTCCTCCTTCGTCTTCAGTTACCTCGCTGACAGCCAGGTAGGGAGGGAGAGAGGGCGGTGGAAGGGTTCTGCTGTCCGGCTCCGCAGCGCGGTGCAGCTGCAGGGGAGGGAAGCCGGCAGACACCCCCCACCTCTTCCCGGGGCACCTGGGGAAAGAGCCGATCCTCGCACACCTCTCCCTTCTTCTCCACCCCCTCCCCCCTCCTGGATGCGAGGGGTGCAGAGACCAGCTTTNACACGCATACCGGCTGAGATCTTGGGGGATGGAGGTTTGGGGAGGGGGGCTGGTGTTAGTAGGGAGAGGGGTCTCGGCTCTGCGAGTGAGCGGCTCCAAAATCCGGATGGGCTCTTTCTTGGACCTAGCTGGTATTAAAATCAGATTAAGGCTCCTTGGCAGCTCCCGCACGGTCACGAGAGCGAGCCGTGCTGGCTATAGGGCTTGCATGCTTTTCCATTTTGGGGGGTGGAAGAGAGACGCTATACAATAAGCTGGGCAGTAGCAAGAGCCGTGACTGATCTGGAGCACAACCGCGCATTTCGCAGTCGGATTGATGAGACTGGTGCAATTGGGAAGAGTTTTCTGTAGTTATACATCATCTCTCCAGCCCTTCACTTTCATAACCACAGATTACAAAATAGCTTCGATTGTGAAGCTAGCACATTCACACCAACCCTTGCTCTCTCACCAGTTTACCTCTGGGATTGTAAACAGCAGGAGCATGTGTGTGGGGAACAGGACGGGGACTAATCCTGCTGTTTGGGTTCAAAACAAATAAGGTCTCAAGACTCAGTAAATCAGATTTGCCCCCGGTGCATGTGCCAGACAGAACCAGGCAGGTCTTGCCACCAGCTAGATTGATGTAGTCCAAGCACCTCTCCTCACATGCAGCAGCTCCAGAGTGCGCCGGCTTGGCATGGGACCCGGGCAGCTTGCTGGGGGTAGGGCAGGGGGGAGGAGGCAGCTTCTGTTGTTAACGAAGAGCTGCTGACAGGTTGATCACGGCAGAAGGGTCAGGAAGGGTGAGAAGTGGGCCGAGAAGATTTTGTAAGCGGTCTGCGTTTTCTGATTTGGACGGATTTATTATTGCTGAGGGAACTATTGGTTGGAGGAGTCTGGTTGTGTGGGATGCCATCCCTAGCAGGTATGGCAGGAAGGCTGCAGCTTCCACCGGCTCTGTTGCTCCCTGAGCAGGTGAAAGTTCCTGGCTCCGCTTCCCTGCAATGACCTGCCTGTTCACCACGTGCTTAACATGAACTGAAAAGCTCATGTGATCAGAGCACACATTTGAAGGCTTGTTTCTTCTTTGCCTTTTTGGTCAGCATTTGGTGTGCCAATTTAGGCACAATTTAGTTCCAAAAAGGAACTGCTAAGGAGGAAAAAAAATATCCTGTAACTTGTCATCCTTCCCTGGTGCAAAACCACCATGTTGTGAACATCCCCTGCAAAATTTGCGACTGTGAAATGGCCTGAGATGAAATAAGGCCATTTTTATGGCATCTCCTAAAACAATTTATTGTGCCTGTCCCCCCCCTTTGGCTCTCCCTGCTATCTGTGCACTATATTGGAGGGAGCAGTGTAGGTACATGCACAGAGTTGGTGGCACTCTGATGTCCGTGGTGTGTGTAAGGTGAGAGCAGCAAAGGGATCTTGGCAGCCCACTGCAGCGCCGTGCAGCCTGTTTGCTCTCCTGCCCGGCGCCTGCTTTTGATAATTGCATTTCCTCTCTGTCCCCATGTGGGCAGAGGGGTTAAAGACTGGGAGGAAAAAGAAATGAAAAAAAGGNGGGGGGGGGGGGGGGAACGGCCGCGCAGACCCTTGCTCCCCCCGCAGCTCTCTCCGCGCCCCTCCTCGTGGCTTCGGGGTGGCCCAGGGGCAGTAGCAGCCCCGCAGCCCCCGCCGGTGCTTTCAGCACCACTCGCACGTGGACGCCTGCGCCCACCCCCCTCTGCTTCTGCAGGGAATTTTTTTTTGGGGGGGTAGAAGTTGATGGGTTTTGGTACATACTCCATCTTTGCCGACCCCTCCCCCGCCCTGTGCTGCAAAGGAGGGGAGGGGGACGCCGCGGTGCAGGGGGTGGGGGAGTGGGCTCCGCAGGGGGCTGCGCGGTGGGGGCTGATAAGAGCCGGGCTGTGGGATGAGTCATGCCGAGCGTCAGTTACACGCATACCGGCTGAGATCTTGGGGGATGGAGGTTTGGGGAGGGGGG